>JABUQX010120042.1:0-17500 GCA_015478945.1 Trachelipus rathkii | reverse complement strand
TAATAATAAAAATGATAATATATAATAATAATAATAATATAATAATAAATATAAAATAATAATAATAATAAATAAATAATAATAAAATAATTAATAATAATAATAATAATAATAATAACTAATAATAATAATAATAATAATAATAATATTAATATACATGTTTTACTTTTTGCTTCCAACTTCCCTAAATACTTTTTCTGATAGTCATTTAATATATCCAGGCCCGTAATTACGATGACTTTTACATGTCGGGCGGAGCTAGAAATAGAATTTTGGAAGGAAAGCAATCACACTTCAACCCAGTCTTCTATGTAAGATACGTTGATGACATCCTTGCTATATTTAGGAATCATACAGACATTCATCAGTTTATCAACTGCTTGGAAAGCCTTTCTTGCCTCAAATTCACATCTGAAACATCTCAAAATAATATAATTAACTTGGATATTAAAAGCAAAATTAAAATTGATGGAACTTTTTTCACAGGCATACATGTCAAGCAAACTGATAATGGTCTGTACCTTAATTACAGCTCATACTCCCCAGAAGTATATAAGACTTCAATTGTTAAAACCACTCCATATATAGGGCTTTATAATTTGTGCTCGGATTGGGAAGTCATTTGATGCTGAAGTTAAAAGAATTTAACAGCTGATTAACTGTAACCACACTTTAAATTTAACGGAGAAAAAATAACAAAACCATCAACAAACTCTTAAACAACAGGAACAATCACGACAATTCTCTGAAAGTTACTAATTTTATTTAAAACTTCAAATGCAAAGGACTTCGATAAAGAGGAAAAAATGCACATTAAATCTAACAGTAAATCAAAAATCACAGTTAAACGATACTACAAAAAACAAGAAAACTTCTCCTGCTTCTCTACTAAGAACACCCTTTCAATTAATACCCTGTTGTGTACCATTCGCAGTCCCGCGAGTCTACTGTTACGTCCGACGTATATTGTTACACGACCAATATATTAACAGATAGGGCATACCAGCACAGCTTTTAAACCCAGTAAAATATACCAACATTTATTCACTGAGCATAACAAGACCAACTGTACCTGATATTTCAAAATTCATTTTAAATTTATACTCATGTGAGCCCAAAAAACTGAAATAGCGAGGCTTATTTTATAAAACATCTAAATAACATAAGGTTTAACGTATTGTCCCTTTAAGTTAAATATAATATGAAATGCTAAAATCTAAAACCTAATTTGTAAAATAATTCATTCTATTGTAAGAATCAAAACTCTGAAGAATGTCCGAGGTTTACGGACGAAACCGTCAGGATCTAATAAATATAATTATGCCTCATATTTATTCTCTAGATTAATATTAAGAAAATTAAATGAATTTCAGAAAAATATTTAGGAAGTTGGAAAAAAAAAAGTAAACCCTATTATTAAAACCAAAAAGCTGATGTGTTAATAGAATTTACTTAATCCTGAATACAAAATATAATAATAATAATAATATAATAATTCTAATAGAATAATAAAATAGATAATAATATAATAATAAAATAATAATAATGGATAATAATAATAATAATTTAAATAATAATAATAATAATATATAATAATAATAATTTAATAATAATAATAATAATAATAAATATAATAATAATGAATAAATATAAATAATAATATAATAAATAATAATATAATGATGATTTAATAATAATCAAATAATAATATAATAATAATAAAAAATAATAATAATAATAATAATAATAATAATAATAATAATAATAATAATAATATAAATAATATAATGAATGAATAATAATAAATAATAATAATAATAATAATAATAATAATAATAATAAAATAATGCAACAACCAATCATACTTCATCAATATTTAAAGATAACAATAATAATATAAAATATAATATATAATTAAATAATATAATATGACTAATATTAATATAACCGTTTAATAAACCAAAATTATATAAATCATAAATTGAAGTTAAAAGTTCGCTCATACATCTCACTCATGAATAATAATAATTCAATATAATAATAATAATAATAATAAATAATTAAATAAATAATATATAATTATAATAATAATAATAATAAAAATAATAATAATAATAATAATATTAATAATCGTAAAAAATGTGTGTGTATGAAATTTTTCATTAATTTCTTGTAATTAGTATTGACAAGTATTGATTATTATAATATTAATACCTAAATAATATTAAATTAATTAATAACAAGTAATAATTAATAAATAAAGAATAATAAATAAGTATTAAAAAAAATTAATATAAAATAATAATAATTAAACAAAAAAAATAATAATACTTAATATAATAATAATTGATAATAATAATAATAATAATAATATAATATAATAATAATAATAATATATATAATATAATAATAATAATAAAATAATAATAATATATAATAATAATAATAATAATACCGCTCACAAAAAGTGACAAGTTTGGGGAAAAATAAAAATTTAATAATAATAATGAAAATTAAAAAATAAAATAAAAATAAAAATAAAAATAAAAAATAAAATAAAAATAAAAAAAAAAATAAAAATAAAAATAAAATAAAAATAAAAAGTAAAAATAAAATAAAAATAATAATTATAATAATAATAATTAATAATAATAATAATATAATAATAATAATAATATAATAATATGAAAATAATATTGAAAAAAATATATTATAATAATAATAAAAACGGGCAATAATAATAATAATAACAAATAATAATGGTAACAATAATCGTGAATAATGCTACATTTATAATATAATTTACTCATTATTATTATTATTCATTATTATTATTATTATAATTATTGTTATTATTATTATTATTATTATTATTATTATTATTATTATTATTATTATTATTATTATTATTATTATTATTATTATTATTATTATTATTATTATTATTATTATTATTATCATATTATTATTATTATTATTATTATTATTATTATTATTATTATTATTATTATTATTTTCTATTATTATTATTATTATTATTATTATTATTATTATTATTATTATTATTATTATTATTATTATTATTCTTCATTAATATTATTTAATTATTTCTTTTTTATTCATTTATATATTCATTATCATTATCATTATCATTATCAGTATATTATCATTTATCATTATCATTTATCATTATCATTATCATTATTATCAATTATGTTTATTATTATATATGAATTATTATTATTATATTATTATTATTATTATAAATATTATTATATTATTATTATTACTATTATTATTATTATTATTATTATTATTATTATTATTATTAATATTATTATTCATAAATAATCGCAAAGTACGGCTTATGAATTAAACTTTCGTATCACAAAATAATCAAAGAAAACGTTCTCTTTAATTTACTCTTTCTGGAATAATCATGTTATTAAGTCTGGACATTTTAATTAAAATTTTGTACTTTTTTAATAATTAATCTCTGGGAAAGATTAATTACCTTTTAGACATTGATATTATCCATTAAGGTTAAGGCTCGGTATTAACTACATTTTCTTTTACTACTTTAATATTTAAAATTTTAAATGAAAATTTAAGATTGTATTTCATATTATTATTATTATTATTATTATTATTATTATTATTATTATTATTATTATTATTATTATTATTATTATTATTATTATTATTATTATTATTATTATTATTATTATTATTATGATATATTGTTATTAATTATTATATATATTATTATTTATTATTATTATTATTATTATTATTATATATTATTATTATTATTATTATTTATTATTATTATCTAATATTAGTTTTATTATATTATTATATATATATTGTTATTATTACCATACTTTTTTTTTTTTTAATTATTATATATTATTTTAATTAATTAATAATAATCAATAATAATAATAATAATAATAAATAATAATAATAATAATAATAATAATAAAATAATAATAATAATTATAATTTATTATTATTAATAATAATTATATTATAATTAAAATATTATAATATAATAATAATAATTATAGTGATAATTATAATAATAATAATATAATAATAATAAATCAATAATAAAATAATAATAATAATAATAATAATAATAATACATAATAAATTAATAATAATAATAATAATAATTAAGTAATATTAAAAATAATATAATATAATAATAAATATAATAAAAATTAATAATAAATAATTATAATTTATAATTATAATATAATTATAATATTATAATTTATATAAATAAATTAATAATTATAATGTAATAATATATAATATAATAATTATAATATACAAATTATAATTATAATATATATATATATATAATAATATATCCTATATATATATTATATATTAGAATATTCAAAGATCTTATAGATATAATACAAGTGAGAGCTATATAGCGATATTAGAAGGATCAGAGCGGCTTACCTTTATTCGGAATAGGTGTATTTTAGGACATATGCGCGCTTTCCTAATAACCTGAGGGAAAGTTGTAGTTTGAGGCATCAGAGAATTTAGAATTTGTAAAACGAGAGGATAGGTAGGCCAGCACCCGGGACACCACTCCCTCAAAACTCGGGAGGAATCCATCCGGGCCACCCGCCTTCCTAACGTTCATAGATTTCAGGAGGGCCCATTACAGCACTACCGATCAAATAGTAATCTTTCAGGCCAACGCTTAGAGACAACTGTAGAAAAAAGAGAAGGAGGAGGAAGAGGAATGCCTAGAATCGTCCAGGAGCGTTGAGTAGAGGAAATAGGAGGCCGAGAAATACTCTACGGAAGCCACCACTGAAACGAATGAATAAGAGGATTCCTGTTATTTAGACTTTGCATACAGAAGTTGTTTGGAGATGTTATTTTTGAGCATAAGAGGCAGAAGATTTATAGTTAGCTGAATGAACTCAAAGGTTAGCGACCTGTCGTTTATCTGATTGGAATAAATCCGCTTTTGCTCGCGAAAGAGTTATCCCTGCAATCAGTTTCTAGCGAATGAAAAATGAGCGAGCAGTGATAGATAGAGAACGAGAATTTTTCACCCCGATTACGCATGTGTCTCTAGGCCTGATTATGGCACAAGAAGAGCCTAATTAACGATCGATAACTAGATGCGCGGATTATAAGAGAGAAAGATTTAGTCCGAAGAAGATGAAACCTGTCATCCCGGTCAACGATTACTATGCGTTCCGGGCACTGTTCTGCGGAAGCGCGGAAGCGTCCAGTGAGGATAAGATCACTTCCAATTACTAGTTAGCGGTCAGAAGCACGCCATAAGACTATAATAATGGACATCCGCCCCAAATCTCGGTCTTTACCTCTCACTGATCAAAGTGCCGCTCGAGAACATATCGCACGCCACCAGTAGCAGGATGGAGCTTTGCTGGAGAGAACCGTATTAAAAATTTCAAGATATAAGCGTGGTGGTATCTGTCAATCGCTTTACCAATTTGATGGAGAGGCCGAAGTGGTTGATTATGCATAGAGGAGAATTCAACTTTTAGTCGTGCATTACTTCAGGTCAAGTGTCGTTCAAGCAATTTAAATCTGTTTTAGACGAGGATGTTGTGTTGGTTTTCTTTTTTGCCTCTTGATCCAGATTCAGATCCTGAGTGATTGCTTGATCATGATCGCGCCTTCTCTCCATACTCTCACCGTGAATATCTACTCGAGTACTAATGAGAGGAATTCCCAACCATTCATGTTGTCCCATTTACTAAATTTGAAAGCTTAGAGACACCTAATAGTAGAGGACGCTCAGTATTTGGAATGAGAAAGATATCTGCCCGTGAATAACAGTCTCGTAGAAGTAGTAAGATATTCAAAAAAAGCGTGAAAATCTGTTCTGTTAGGGTGTTAGGGGAACAGTAGCAGAAGCACTCTTAGCTCACGGAAGAAAGATTTAAGCCACAGAACATCGAAATTAGGTGTATCGAGATTCACGAGACGTCGTTACAGGGAGTGGTAATGTAAACATAGGCTAATGCTCTCCACTTTAGACGGAAATTATGAATAAAGTTATGTTGGGATACGTTAAACGACGTTAGAGGATGAATCTCTTAAGCCAGTCTGAGTCTCAGGACAAGAGCAAAGTTAGGGCTAGAGTTAGAGACGGTGATTCACGGAAGCATAGTTAGAATTAAGCCACGGATGTTGGAGAAAGTCATTCCAAGCTCTCTACATGTGCGCAACATCCTCCCTTCTCACACCACACAACCACGTACACACAACTCAACTCACAGATCATCCAAGCCGCAAACACAATAAAGGTGTAAATACATTACTCACGCGTAGAGATCGAATACATGTCTCATCAAACGCGCGCGCAGTACTCTAAATACGACTAAGTTAAAAAGTTTAATTGTACTAAAATTACACAGTTTTAGCACGATTTTCGGGCATAATAAAATAAAACAGATAAACAGAATGTGGTAAGCAAGAGCTCGGAACCCTAATTCTTCAAAATCATTTTAAAATTCGCAAACCAAAAAAAAAACCGACAAAGAAAGAAAAAAAAGACAAATCTAATAAAAACTCACGAACTTTCCATCTTTTGCAAAATCTCACGTTGTCAAAACTTCACTCAACCCTAATACAGTGTAGCCACCCACGAACATGAATATGATCTATTATTTAACATGAGTGCAGTATTTTACTCTAATATCTAATACTATGACCCTCCATAAACAAACATCTCCAAACTTCTTAAGTATATTAAAATCTACTATTTCTTACCTCCTCTATTCTTATAATTTGCATCTGATTGGCTTATATCTTTCATAATAGTTGCCTAACTCTTATACCACTAGTCAAATAAATAGCGCCCCAATCTCTTAGATCTATTAGGTATCCTCATATATATATATATATATTATATTATATATTTATAATATATATATAATATATATATATATAATATATATATATATACTTATATATATATATAATATATATACTCATATAATATTTTCCTCTATCTCCTCAACCATATATATACCTTGAACTGATCTTGGCATTTCTATACTTACTCTGCCCTCCTTACTATACTTTATTCTCCTTTCTCAGGCTGTCCTAATTATAAGCCCTATTTGACTATAAATATTATATATATATTAAATAACATTATTTAGATTAGTAGTGATGCCTTATATAGGGCCTCTGTTAATACATTATATATATATCTTAATATATATATATAATATACTAATGAATACTAGTTAGTAATGGAAGCGCCCGGCTAGCCCGTAGATGGCATTCTATCTCATAACCTTGAGTTTTTATGTACCAGGGAGTGTTAGCTACTTCCGTGTCTAGGCCCCTCCTCATGATGTTCAACTATATTCTCTATATATGCCAAAATTATAACTAAGTGCAAATATCTTTATCTCACACATCTATATATAGTGTTATGCGAAGCCTCAGCATATATTATTCTTATGCTTCCGCTTTTTACGGGGAATCGTTTCAAAAATCTAAATTTTTTTAAGAATAATTCGTAAAAAATATTTGTTGTAAATATGCTTGGAAGTGTATTATTCAAAAAATATTTGCAACGAAAAAACAAATTAAAAGGAATTATAAAAAAAAAGGGACATTAGTAGTTACATCAAGAAGATCTGGATTTTTAATATCGGCCCCAGGATCAGGTAGAAAGCAAAACTATGAATGGAATCAATTATGAAGATATTAAAAAAAAAATGCACAGGATTGATTATAATATTTTGGTATATTATATATATATATATATATATATATATATATAATATATATATAGTATATTTATATATATAAACATAATATATATTATATAATAAAAATACAATTAATATATTATATATATATATATATACTTATATATATAATATAATATATATATATATATATTATATATATATTAATAATATAATATATTAATAATTCTTTGCCCACCTCTTTCAAAGATTGGGCGGTAATAGGTGCGTTGCATGACCTTTAACAGAAATAAGTAAGTCAAAAAAAAAATTCCCAGCCTTACCTCCCCTTTATACTTTAATTTAGAACTCAGGTTCGCAGTCAAGAAAAATCACCCAGAGGGTTCACGGAACTGAAACGAAACTCCACTGTCAGCATCTCGCCAAATGTAGGTTCATCCCTTGGACCAGTGGTCCCAACCATACCCTAGAAATAATCCCGCATATATCACTCTCTTTAATGCCACCATTTTTCACTTATAAACAAGCTCACATCTCTCCTCTCAGGGTATTCCTTTACTGACCCAGCCGGATCCGATTCTCAGACACTCACCACTATACATCGTTAACCAAACGATTATCATCCATCTTCTCTTATGAACCACCATCTAAATGCTCTCATATTATTCCCTCATTTCACGTCTTTCTTCACACCACAAACCCTAGCAAGCTCATTCTTCATTTTATCTATCAAATTCTTTTCACACCTAAACACGTCCCCTTAAGATTATACATCTGAACAGGATGTGCATCTTTAGACATACCCCTTATTCACATTCATAGTTTCGCTTACTGGATCATTACACCAGGCAACAACATAACCTAGCCACTCTCAAAGACTTTATCCCCTTTTATTCACCAAAGATATAATTACGCCATCCACCTTCCTACCACTCATAATTTTCCTATAACACTCTTGATCATCCGTTGCCTTTTCATTAAATATTAGCCTAAATATTTAAACTCAGATACTTGTTTCAGTTGCTCACCATCCAACATGATGACTTTACACTACCGACTCTCCTCACCCACCACCATCGACATTTACTTTCAAGCTCCCCCATTTACACATCCAGTCAAACCTCTCAAACTTTCTTCAGATTCACCACACAAAACCAAATCATATGCGTACAATAAAGCAGGGCACTCTCCGCTCTTCCATCAGTCCAACCCCTTTACCTACCTTTAATTTTTTCATCACCCTATCCACAAATAAATTAAATAGCCATGGAGACATAACACGTACCTGCCTAACTCTATTATTATTAAACCATTCACTCTCCATTCCATTTATTCTTACACGCGTTTCAGTATCAACTTATATACTTTTGACTCCAATCAGATGTCTACCAACAACACCATATATCATCAATATCTGCCAAAGAAGTTCCTTATTAATCCCTTCATACGCCTGTTGCAAGTCCGTAAAACCTAAATACAGCTTTTTCTTGTTATCCCTAATTTTCATCAGTGTAAAAAATTGATCTACAGATCTACCACTTCTAAATGCACCTTGTTCTTCGACTATCAGCCCTTCATTCACTCAACGCATTCTTTCAACCAAATTACCAGCATATCTCTTTCCTTCAACACTCAAAAAGCTAATTCCCCTAAAGTTTCTTCAGTTCTCCTTATCATCCTTACCCTTATGCAAGTGTACTATGATTGCTCTCTTCCAGCCCTTCGGAACTACACCCTCCACAAACGCTTTGTTACACAACTATCATATACAGTCAATCACAACCTCACCTCCAATCTTGATCATTTGATCAGTAATTCCATCTCTACTTAACTATGGTAAGAGTTTAAACTTCATGAGCGTAGGCAGTTACACAAGAGAATACCGGAGGCTTATATGTTTTCCGTACTGGTAATTTGGTAAATGGTAACAAATATCCATTTAAATCGTAATTGGTGCAATTATACGCGCATACACAGCTAGAAGGGTAAGTCTTCAAGTTTCATTTTTGCACAATCAAGACCAATATTTTTATAAAATAAATCAATAAGATGATTTTCTCATATATCTAACTTGTACTATACATTTTGAAGAAAAAAAAAACATATTTGTACTAGTTTATTTGAATGTACTAAGCATTATGCCGAAATAATATTACATTTAAACGAAACAGTTTGTAAATTTGTTGCAATTGTGAACACTGAACTCACACGTAATGGAATAGACAGGAGGCGGCAAAGGAATACGATCTATTTTGGAGTTCACGAAGTTAAATAATTCAGGATAGTCAATAGAGTTAGCTAGCTCTCTAATCTTTTGAAACTTACAACATTACGAGCAAAGAAAGAATTTCATAACTTTTTTTTTTTTCAAATTTGGTAGATTTTGAAATTTTTTATATTGTTCTTGGTGTTTTTTAAATAAGCACGATAAATTATAATCAACTTAAATCTTATCATAATCAATTTAAATCTTATAAGTGAAAATATTAAGTTCATACAATAAATAATTAGAAATGGTGATATTTTTTCTTTGAGTGGAATAAGAGATATAGTGCCGTTATACTAAGTCATTAACAAACCCAAGGAATTCCTGTACGAAACGGAGGTAGTGGTCAAAAATGAGAAATTTGGTCTTATAAAATGCAGCACTTCTGAAAGTTGGGGATTTTGAAGGGAGACGATAGATCGGTCTCAAAACGTATGGTATGTAGTGCAAAGAAATATCGGAAACGGGCAACTGTCAAAGCGGGAGAGTAAACCATATGACGAACGGAGAAGGGTGTGTGAAAATGATAAAACGGGCAGACTGGGGTCAGTCTCCAGATATATAGTTCTATGGCTGAAATTAGTATGGTCTATACGCAAGCGTGTAAGGACCATTAAGGTGGTAAGAGAACATGTCCCACAAGATGGAATGAGCAGTTCGTAACATGAATTTTATCATTTAAATTTAAAGCCTCGAAGAAGATACAATAGTATCACAAGTACTGTAAAAACTAATGAACTTTGACAGGTTAATTTGGCAATTTGTAATGAAGGCTTTAAGGTATTAGTTGTCAAATTTAAACTTACTCAGACGTACATGTACTGTATAATTGTGTGTGACAGTATCAATATGTCAAGCCATCAGCTGGTGTAGTATCTGTGTTATAGGCTACTTTGTCAGCAAGTTCATTGCCAGGGAGAGAGCCCAGCTAAAACTCACTAATTTTTTGTGTTGAGAGAATGAAGAAACCATTGTACGAATAGAGCTCAAGGGATTTCTGGTTCCAAAGTGCAGGGAGGGCACTTTGTGAGTTTAAGAAGGTTGTAAACAACTCTGCCCTGCCAAGGAATATAATTCAACAGTAAAAATGGATGAGCAAAAGAGAACGAGTGTGGGAGACGGTACGGTCAGGAAGACAGTGACGCTCCCGCACTATCTGCTGTTCTGGAGCCATCGGTATACACAGGTAGTGATCGAGCATTGAATACAAAATGGGAATGAAACACGGTCTTGAGGTGGGTGGATCTCGTTAGAGATGACAATTCCATGTACATCTGAGAGGAAGGTGCAACCACAGTGCACAATTGGCATCATTAGTGCGGTATGACAGGAAGCAGTTTGAGGGTTGCGGTAACAACTGAAGCGAAATGACAATAAGAAGGGGGTTTGGGTTAACTTAGCCATAAGCAACGTCATAGCTGAGAACATGGAGAAACGGGGAGCTCATTAGTTTTCTACGCAGGTACATGGGCATCACATCAGCCTCCAGCTGATTGTCCAGGATCAGACCTACGAACCAGACTTGTGAGTAGGTTCAGATGGGAAAATCATAAAAGGTCAGTTCAGGGGAGACATAATGAGTCATCCTTCTGTTACCCCTACGACAGAAAAGCATGGTGGGCATCTTCTTAGGGCAGAACTAAAGGCACCGTGAATCGCACTTGATAGTGATATGGTCAATGGCCAGCTGGAGTTGGCATTCCATATAATGATGGTTTATCACTACTGCACCAGGTACATAAAACGTAAGGACGTCGGTATAAAGGGAACATCGGATTAAAACCGAAATGTTAGTAACTACATCGTTAAACCCAACCGCAAAGAGGAAAGCACTAAGGACACTACCCTGCGGCACTCCCTCATCCAGGGCAAAAGGCCGAAACAGGTTATACCAAAAGGGCTGGTGGAAAAGAAGTAGATGCCCTAGAAGATCCCGTGAACACAACCCCCTTAAGATGCCTAATATCCAGGTAGAGTCCCACGCTATCCCGAAATAAAAAAAAAAAAGACAACCAGAACCATCTTATCACTCAAGAAAGTCTGATGCGGACCAATGACTACTAAATTCAAACCGATGTGGGGAGAAGGCTTGAGAATTCTCCATGGTAGGAAGAAGGCGAATTGTTTCATCAACACTGGTAATAACAGATTTAAATTTATGCTAAGTGTTTCGAAGGGAAGCATTCTACTCTTCATCACTTTTCTGATAATTTATATCTACCAGATGCTAAACTTTTTATAATAAAATGCATGTAATTCCATAAAATACTGGTATAATATTAATAATATATGAGGCGTAGAAATAAAAAATAATTTTAAAAAGAAAAATTCCAACCTACTTTTACATGTTGTGGTTTCAAACTGTCTTAGTATGAAGAAATATAGTTTTATTTGCAACAGTGGAAAAAACTAAATCAGCAAAAAAAAAAAAAAGTTTATTATAAGATAAAAAAGTACATTGAAAATATGTGTATTTGGCTAATAATAATAATAATAATAATAATAATAATAATAATAATAATAATAATAATAATAATAATAATAATAAAAAGTAATAAAAATAATAATAATAATAATAATAATAATATAATAATACGATAATATAATAATATAAAACTATAAACAAAAAAATTTAATACGGTTAAAATTTAAATAAATTAATATACTACTAACAAATTTTATATACTCCTTATTAACATGGTAAAAATTAATTTGTAGATTTTCTTGTAGTCATCTCTCCAAATCGTTCATGTTATATAAAAGTATTATTCACTAAAACTAATATTAAGTGGTGCCACAAAAGCCGAAAAGCTTATATTCCCTGAATAATTTTCAAAAAATTAATTTCGCCATAAATACCTTAAATTTCATCAGCTTTGGGCCAAAGAAAGCGCAAAAGACACCATTCGGGGAGCTCTTAAACATTTATTTTGAACATTTTTCTGTATCTTTATTCCGTCTACAAACAATGTTCAATCTGAGTTTTACATCACCTGTAAAAATTTATTGTAAATAATTTTTGCCCATAACCTGTTTTCTATTCACTGGGCGAGATAAACCTTTTTATTTAGATCAATTTTTTTGTACACCAAACCACTTTGACGCTGTTCATGGGTAAAAAATTTGAATTTTTTTTTTCAACGTGAACAGCGGCAAAACCGTTAGTATAAAAACAACTTATCTAAATGAAAAGAGCTGTCTCTCTCAATTATAGAAGCTTTAAAAATTCCATGTAGATCTGATTTAAACAGAAAGAATTATGGCTAAAAATCATTTATGAAAAAAAAAAATAATAAAAAAAAATTAACAAGCAATGCAAAAACTCAAATTAGACATACCGGTAGTTCGGAGACAGAATAGGGAATAGAGATACGGTACAAAGTCTTTCCCGAAATACACGTTTTGGAGCACTTTAAATGCAGTCTTTCGCACTTTGTCTGGTTCAAATCAGATGAAATGTAAGAAATTTAATAATTTTGCGCATAGAAGATACCAGCGTTTCACTAATTTTTCAAAGGTTCAAGTAAATTTATTCAGATCGTTTAACCAAGTGGGAATTGACTACACAAAGCTTCGTGAACAATACATGTATACAAGATGAAACAATTAATTACGAGGTGTGTCACGATTTTCTAAATCAAAAAATAATGGCCACCCTAAAATGGATTCAAAAATATATCTTCATATAAAAACAGTTCAACTACTCTCTCCCGGCTATTATATAAATGTGCAGCGTGGCTCAGAGCGCTTGTACTGTGGATCCTACTCAGAGTTACTAGCAATTTCACAAATGTAATGGTAATAACATATTAATATAATGTTACCCTTACAAATATCACAAACCAAATATATGAAGTAAGAATCAATGATCAATACTAATAATAATAATAATAATTAAAATTAATAATAAGGAGGTTAAATATTGTTAGTGAAAGGAAAAATTTTCAGTATACAAAAATAAAAAAAAACATCTCTCTGGCAAATGGAAATGATATCTTATTTATACTTAAAACGTGAATATCTTTCATTTCGCAATTTACGTTTTTCTTATTAATAGTTTTTTAAATAGGAAAAAAATCTTTAATTTTAAAATTAAAAAGAGCAATATCTTATAAAGTTTATAAAGGAGAATATTAACTAAAACACATATAAATTGTAATAAAACTGATAAAAATAAATTTAAAATTTAAATATCTAAATATATGTACAAAACTTTCTTCATTTGATAAGCCCCACTTCATGTTTCAAAGGTATCTCACATACATATGCTTACAATCAGGCAAAAGTAAATGATATTCGCCCTTTTTATTACAACAAAATATTATCTAGAGTTTTATAAAATTTTATAATTTCTATTGTTTATTCTTTAAACAGATATATATATACATAATATATTATATAATTCAACTATATATTATTATCGTACTATGATTAATATATAATATATATAAATATATATAGATATATATAATATAAAATATAATATGTATTATATATATATACTATTAATATAATTAATATATAATTATTATATATTATATAATATATAATATATGAGTAATATTATAGTATAATATACTATATAGTATATATATATATTATTATTTATATATATATATATATATATTATATATATATCATTATCACAGATTTTGATAAAGACTTTACTCCTAAATTTGTTGCAATATTTGTTCATATTAGGTCCCCACAAATATGTCATTTAAATGTTGTGCAGTACATAAATGTTTTATCTTATTATTATTAACTGATTGTGAAATCTTATTAGTGTAATATATTATATATAAAAAATAAAATCAAATTTTAATTTAGCTATATCTGCTGACTTCATAAAACAATATGGGAAAATTCATTCACCCGACGTGAATAACTTTTGAAATGAGAGGTCTCACTTCAAATTTTGATAGTAACTAATAAGATTATATCGTAAATTTGTTTATTATAATGGAAGTCCTCTCTCTTGCATTATTGCTTTCGTAGAAAAAAGAACAATGTGTGGACAGAGTATCCTAACCGTACAAGAAAGTGAAAAGACGCTATCGACCTCTAGCAAAAATTAAAAGATGGATGCGAGAAGTGTAGAATGTCAAAGTATCTAGAAGACGCAGCTCACGCTGAATATGCTATAGAGTCACTTGGTTGTCATCCGAAGGCATGGCTGTGATTACCATACTAGACAATATCTCTCTCGGATATGCCGCAAGAGAGCCGTGTAGAATCACAACCAACTGATATGCAAGCATTATGATTTTCTTTTTTTTGTTCAAATTGTGGGCTGTAGCTTATCAAGGTTAAGATTATCTCATGCTTTATTTATTCATTATAAGATTTAAATTTTAGTTCTTTATTGAATACTATGTCACTGTAGCAAGATATTTAAATTAGTCTAAAGAGTTTTGGCGTAATATGTAAGTAGGATCTTATAACACCAGGAGCTCAGCTCCTCTGCCCAAGTTGTATTCTCACACTGCTTTGAAGTCGAGCTACGCGTAGTGCCACTGCTTGTGCTTTAGCTCGGAGTGTTATTAAAGGTATCATAAATGCAGTCGGCGATTTGCGCGTAGACTATGGCCGATATTTGCCGATACTGTCTTACTTTGGGCTGCAGAATTCGAATGAGAACTCCTAATTATCAAATATAAATCTAATTACTACCACCAGTGAATTAAAAGTCGATTCGCTTAAGTCTCCATTAGTCACCTAATATGACGGCTATTAACAAAAAATGAAGACACTACTCACACGAGGTGTGGTTGAACATCTCAGAAGCTTCAGTAACACTACCTTTCTCTATCTCTTCTACTCGCATCTCTACTAGCAGTAACTCTCCTGACGTCTGCTTCTGCTTCCTCGCTCTCTGTCGCCATACAAAATACGTACTTCTCATCAGAAGTGTGCAATACCCCCTCTCTCTCTCTCTCCTCTATCATCTCCCCTGCATCTGTCTCCATCTTGAGGCTGTGGCTCCAGCTTCTGCCCTTGGTATTTTGGATAATGTTTTGCCATGGTCCCGGATATATCGATACCCCTAGAGTCAGAAAATACTTACTGTGTACAATTGACATCTATTCACCTTCAATAAGGAAATAATAATACATAATAATAATAATCCAATAATCACAAATCACACCTAAGGAACCTCATACGAAAAAACTGATAGCAATAAAAATTAATATTCTCAAAATTTAATAATTAAAATAACTTCTGATAAAGAGGAGATATAAATCAAATCTCGATTAATAAATAATATTAATGAGAATGCTGACATTAACTAGAGATTAAAGATAATTACCTATGATTTACTATGTAGGAGTGAGATGACATAAAAATTGGATAGCCAATGAATTAATTACATAATTAATTTTAAATATACATCACATCTCAACAAAATTTTAATTCTTTTCTTCATCTACACTGAAATAAATGTAAATGTAAAATCTGTATTTAATCATTATGCCGCTTGTATACATTTATGAATAAATAAATAAATAAAGAGCATAAGAACATTGAGAGTTATTGTTTTGTTGGCAGAACACAATAACTCAATTATTACATTTACATATATATGTTTAATATTAGTGAATTTAGAAACTGTTTGATTATCAATAATAATTATAACACAAATTCTCCACTAAATATCTATTTTTATGAGTTTCTAGTGTGAGTCTTCAGCTCTGTAGGCAATCTGTTTAGCCGGGAAACATAATATAGGTTTAAATAAAAATTTATAGGCTGACTGTTTTGATAAGAAAAGATAGTCGCGATAAAAAAAACACATCATAAAAAACTAGACTATATTCAACAAGCATATCTCAATTCCTATCCCCACTGAAACGCTTGTTCAAAAACATAACATAGAATGTACGTGGTGTATACTCAATACAATTTCATACTCACCACTCGTCTATCACTAATTGTCTGGCTAGACAGCTGGTGAGTAATAATAAGAAGCCAACAAGGAATATGACGATATAGTTAAAGCTAAGAAATAACTTATGATAACTGGCAGTTTTAAAGACATTATTGCAACCTATAATCACTCAGTAGATAAATAAATCTAAACACAAAAATTAAAAACTTTAGAAATCCATGTGTACAGAAAAATCCTGCTGATAAGTTATAAGAATTATTATTAAATTAATTCATTTTCAGCTATGTTCATTTTATTCACAGGAAACCTGAGCACACTTGATTTTTAGATAAATGCCATATAGAATAGGAGTGCCGACTCTTATTGTTCATATTCTAGAGATCAGTATTCCATTTAATTAATATCGAATAAAATAATTATCCTCGGAAAGAAATCTTGCTTAATTGGGGCAATTAAAAAAAAAAACCCCCCCCTTTCTTTTTTTAATCTTTGCAACTACATCTATAAATAATATTTTGAATTGTTACCTATAAGAATGTAAATAATGGCACAATCCTCTTTGTCAAGAGTTTAACAATAAATTAATTTAATACAATAAAACCAATAGTA
>JABUQX010120041.1:17500-19723 GCA_015478945.1 Trachelipus rathkii | reverse complement strand
CGTTATGGTAACTAGGACCACAATTACCTGCTACATAATGTACCAATTTATATATTTGTAATCAATGAACAAAGCTCTAAGGATGGGATAATATTTGATTCCAAAAAACACTTTGGTATTACTGTAACTAATTTAATTACCAATAGGGGTAAACCGCAAAGATGGCAGGAGTCTGGGTTTCTCTTCCCGGGCTCCCGGTGGACCGATGGGGGACTAATCCTCCCAATCCGGGGATGGTCTCCGCGAAAAAAAAAAAAAAAAACCCCGCCTCTTTGGTCTTTGGGTGTCGCCGGGGGTTCTTTCCGCACCATCCCCCTCGGGGTATGGAACGTCCCCCTTCATGTCCCCCGTCGGCTCCGATCCCCCCTAAAGGGATAAATAATGGTTAAAAATATTTTCGATAAATAAGCAAAAAAAAAAAATAAAATAACATAAAAAAGGAGTTAAAATCCATCCTCTAGAATCTTCCTGCATGATTTCCTAAATATCTTACATTTGTTTTCACTGTAGGAGCTGCCCCGGTCCCTAGTTACATACTGTAAGCATTAAAAAAATCTGACCATTCTATATAATATATACTATATATTATATATATTATAAAACTATAAATATAATATATCATATTTAATAATATATAATATATATAGTACTATATATATATATATACTATATATATACGTATATATATATTATATATATACGTATAATAATATATATATATATAAATATATTATATTTATCATATCATATATCACTAAATCACTATCGACAAACTATCATCAATCACTATCTCAAAAACTACAAATAGCCACCAGGGGAAAAGAATACATGCCTAGGAAATGCTGGTCCCAATTTTGAGGCGGAAAATATGTAAAAAAAACAGAAAAAAAAAAAAGAAAAAGTAAAAAAAAGAAAATATATCTCAAGAACACTACCAAGTAGCTACGAGCCGAGAAACAAAATTACATTTGGGAATCCTCGGTAAAATTTTTAGATAGGAAAATGGTTAAAAAAAAAAATAAAAAATAAAAATTTAGTGCCTAATAAATTATGTAGTTAATATGATTAGAGAGCCGTCATTTAGAGAACTTTTATTGGTTACTCGTTAAAATAACTAGACTTTCTATGAAATTTTGCTTTTTTTGCCTTGTTACTTAAAAGAATACCCCAAGCGGCTATACCGGCACTGATGGCAAGGTGAGTCCGAGGGTCTTAACTCGGCCTTCGGGGAAACTTACGCGGCAGGCTAGGACTAAATTCCCCCGCCCTCCGGGGCAGGGGCTCCGGGAACCCCCGCTACTTTGGTACGTTTGCGGTGTCGGCGGGGGTTCCTCGCCCCTCACCTTTACGGGTATGAAAAACGTCCCCCCTGTCGTTCCCCGTTCGCTCGAAGCCCCCTACATGCCGGTGTAATACCTTTACAAATAATCTATATATTATATATATTTATGTTCCCCTGCTCCTAAAAAAAAAATACCCCTATATTTATTTATTCTATTTATTTATTTATTTTTTTATTTTTACAATTTTCCTAACCCTAAACTTTACAGGACTTCCCAATAAATGTATTCCTTTTCGTCGTAGCTATGTAGCGATTTTTGCAGATATGATTTTTTTTATTTTTTTTTTTTTTTTTTTTTTTTTTTTCTACATTTTGTCCCGCCGCCCCTAAAAGTTGCCAGGATTCAAACAATGTATTCCTTTTTCTTTTAAGCTATGTAGTTTTTGAGATATGATCGATGATAGGTTGTCGGCTCTAAACCAAATCATCACCCCACTACTAATAGTATATATTATACTATATATACTATCACGTTATATATATATCTACTATAGGTATACTATCATATATATACTATAATATTACTATATATATATATATACTATATATAATATATAAACTATAATATATATTTATATAATATATTATATAGTAATATTTACATAATATCTATATATATATATATAATAATATATATTATATAGTAATATATATATACTACCTATATATATAAGTATTATATATATAGATATATTATATACTATATATATACTAATATTAATATATACATATATACTAATACTATATAGTAATACACATACCAATATATATACTACTATATATATAGTATAATATATATATACCTAGCCCTAGTCATATTATATAACAACACGAACAGCTCAAAAATAGGAAAAAAGTAAGTCCTCTTTTCTATATAGCAA
>JABUQX010120041.1:7500-12500 GCA_015478945.1 Trachelipus rathkii | reverse complement strand
AAACAAGCAAGCCGCGACAGCGCTCCTAGAACAAGCCGGCGGTATGGATCTTTGTTGGCCTTCCAAACGCTGGCTTGTGATTGCCTCGGAACCAGGACCGATCTTTCGCGTTGTTGACCAGCCATTGACAAATGGGACTACGGAACTCGGACTACACAAGATAAGTCCCGTATAGGGAACTCATTTAATGCCTTAGTACCAAATGGAGGAGAAAGGAGGCGGAGGCTTGTGGCGCTATGATGAAGGAGAGGACACTAGATGTTCTTGGCCGTTCTGCCGAGGACGAGATGAAGGGGTGAGGAGGAGGAGAAACATAATGCATTACGAATCTGGATATTACACCACAGGCGAGAGCATGAGGATGAGAAAGTTATGGGTGGGCACTTGTTCCCTGACCCGGATTTGGCACGATAGACGTTCTAGAGGACATCTAGTTTTCAAAAAATGAAAAAGAATTAATTTTGCCTATAGCACTGAGGCTTGTAAAAGGAGACGTGTGGGCATAATACAGGTTTATGCACCACACCAAGAAAGACCAACAGGAAGGAAAAGAATGTTTTTATATGAAACAGTTGCAAAAAGTGTATGACGGAATGAATACTGAAGTGAAAATTGTCATCGGGGACTTGAATGCGCACATAGGGAAGGGGAGAGAATAGGTTACCGACGACGATAGCCAACATTGGGGGTTCATGGCAATCAGGAGAAAGAAACGCGTGAGGGGAGAGGTTGTTGGACTTTGCGGTAAGCAATAGGTTGGCATTGATGAATACTACTTTTGCGCATAGGGACTCGGCATAAATGGACCCTGGTACAGTCGGTACAATAAGTATTGATTGAGGCATTACCACGGAAAGTCGAATGATGGACCTCATATACTAATTGCTAAACAACAGGAAGGTGGTAAGAGACGTTAAAAAAGTATACCATCAGTGTCGCCGTTGATTCGAGGACCATCGTTTTGGTGTGTGGGGATATTAAATTTCACAAAACCCCGTTACCACACGAAGATTGTAACGAGAATGATAGAGGATAGCCATGTGGGAGAGATTAAAGACAGAGTGAAGTGAAAAGGTTTTTGTAGAAAGAGTCCGTGATATACCATACCAGAGGAAAAAGAGAATGTTGTAGATGTAGAAGGAATGCGGCAGTATTTTAAAGAAAAAAATAGATAACATAGTTGTGAGCATGATTACCGCCTTGGGAGTGTAAAAAGAACCGGGTTCCAGAAAGAAAAAGACTGCCTGGTGGACAGATATGAAGTTGCACGTGCAGTAAAGGAAAAAAAATAAAAAGTTTAGAGCGCGTGGATGAAAAGAAGATCCCTGAGACAAGAGCGGGAATTATGTCGTATATAGAAATGAGGGGCTCGAGACCATAAGGAGAGCACTGGAGCAAGCGTGGGAAGAGGATCGGTGAACATTACTGAAACACGGATATGGGTGGAACTAAGAATTAATATATAACATGGCAAAAAACCTACGAGGATAGGAGTTCGACGGGTTGCACACTCTCAGTAGAAGGTATAAGGCGCGGTAGGATGAGCAGTTGGACGCCTGATGAGATTAGCGGACCAGTGGGAGGCCAGTACTTTTAGAGTTATATAATCAGGAGAAGGAGAAGATACACCCTTCCCCCGGAAACGCACGAGAGGATAAGCTTCCGAATAAAACGTGGGATGCAGGGTGCCAATCAACAATGGAAAGAGTTAGGGACAGATGCCAACTGGGGAATATGAAAAAATGGAAGACCAGGATGTGATTGCTGGGTCGTTGCCCCCGGTGGAGATTATGCGATGTGAGGAGGTCATGCGATGGATGCTTGAAGATGTTTAATGATTTCTAGAGAGTGGAGAGAGTACCTGCAGAGTGGGGCAGGGCGATAGTATGCCCGGTGCAGGGCGATATAGTCATCCCGAGTGTGCAAAAAATAGGGAGATAGGGGCGACTGCTCCAATTATAGGGGCCATATCGTTGCTGCCTCATGCCATGAAGTTATATGAAAGGATATTGGATAAAACCGAAAAGCTCAGGACGGGAGTCGAAAACAAGCTGAATGAAGCACAGTATGATTCAGGCCCGACGACGAGGTACCGCGGGATCTGATATTTTCTCTGCAAGATGCATGATAGAGAAAGCTGGGAGTGGAAAGAAAAATGTATATGGCTTTGTGGATTAGAGAAGGCATTTGACAGTGTGCCCTAAGGTAAAACTTTGGGAGACACTCGATTATCGTTACTACCAGATAGAACCCAAGTTGATTTGAGTGATAAGGGGACTTTAACACAGTAAGTGAAAGTGCCTTCAGGACAGCGTATGGGATAGGACAGGTGGTTTGGATGAAGACAGGTGTGTAGACAGGGAGTAGTGTGTTGTCACCATTTGTTGTTCATTCCTGTATACTGACAGTGTATGCGAGAGATGGTGTAGATAGAAATGGTGTTGTAATGGGCATATTCGCGGACGATATTGCTCTGGCTGCAAGAGACAGGGAGACGTTACACAGAGAGTACTGATCAGATGGGAAGAGGTGCTGCGACGGAGGGGATTGAACGATTGAATATGAGGAACAACTGAAGTGATGAAGATAGCTAGGGAAAGAGAGAACTTAAACATAGAGATCGGTGGGGAAAAGATATAACAAGAGTGCGCAGAACTTAAAGTATTTGGGGAGTTACGGTAAACAGCAGTGAATGATGGAGGGTGAAATAGAGGAAAGAATAAAGAACTACTCTAAGAGGAGTTGGGCAGTTGTATCCCTTGCTGAGAAAACAGACATGTGACGAGACAGGTTAAAAAACTCTTTATTTATACCACGATTCTGAGACCGGTACTTTTGTGTTTGGGTCCGAGTCGTGGACACTTACAACTAGAACAGGGAGTAAGATCAAAGGAGTAAGATCGTGGCGGCGGAGATGAGGGTGTTGAGTGGGGTTGACCGAGTGCGTGACCCAAGAAGAGAGAGAAGAAGAAATACTATGAAGATAAGAGAGAAGTTGGTGCCGGATCTGAGGCCGATGGAGGAGATTTGATCGAAGACGACACTACAAACGTGAGATGAGGTATGGACCACTATCAGAATGATTCAGGATGAAGATAGATACCCAGCCATGATTTTATGCCATGGCAGCCTGCATCGTAGAAAGACCAGCGGGTATCGACGAAAGCGAAAGATGGACAGGATCGCGCGTGAGTGGCCGCGGCTGTGGCGAAGAGGGGATGGACGCGGATCAGGTGGAGGAACATCGACTGTTCGAAGAGAAGGTCCTGTGGAGAAGCATTGCCAAACGAACAGGGGATACCCCTACACGGAGGCGCTGGTGAGAGTGAGAAGTATATATTATAAATCTCTCTCTTTCTCTCTATCTGTTATATCTCATAAGATAGACTACCCCTCATAACTACCTATGCATCTATTATAGTATAATATACTAATTATATATTATATATATATACTTACTATATATACTATATACTATAGATTATATATTAATATATCTATAATATATATATGTATAATATAACTAATCAGTAATAGTATTATACTAATCTACCTATATATACGTATATATATATATACTGCTATATATATATATAATATATTAATATTATATATATAACTATAATAATTATATGCTATCATATGTTATATACTATATAGTAGATTTTAAAAATCTTTAATTATAAAAAATCCTATATATAAAAAAAATAAATCTTATATAATAAAATTATATATATACATACTAATTATTATATACTATAAATATCATATATCATATATTATTATGATATATATATATATCTATACTAGCTACGTAATATATATATATATATACTAATATCATAATATATATTTACAATAATATATATATTTATACTATATATATATATATATATATATTGATAATATACACGTCATCGCTATGATCATACTATTATTATTACTATATTTACTATATTTACTATATATATAATCATATTGATAATTATGATTATATATTAGGCCGTTAAAACACCTAAGGACTTTAAAAGGACACTTAAAAAAAAATGTTCAGCTTTAAATCCAAATTACAAAACCTAAAAGTCTTCTATACTATATATATTTCATATATATACTACTATATCATATATATATATATACTTATATATCACTCATAGTACGCTATTATAGATAGGCTCAACTATCTAGTATAAATAATTTTGTTTGAAAAGAAATACACCATATAATATACCGATATTATTATACTATAATCTATATATATATATATATATTATATACTATATGTCCGATATATACTATATACCTCTAGTATACCTATATATATATATATAATATAACTGTGTATGACTTTTTGTGATTGTATAAGCTGCAACATTTGTTCTTAAGTGTCTTTGAAAAAGTCCCTTTTAAGTTGATATTAACGGCACCACCGTGATAATATCAATATATTTGCATCACACAATATATTAGAAAACTGTTTCGTAACGTAAATAAAATAATTTCTTCATTAATAAAAACTTCTCATTTTCTCATATCTCATATTTTCATCATTCATACAAACTTGAAATTACATTTTTACTTACCTTTACAACTTACTGTTACCCTTTCTGTCCTTTACTCCCCTATAGCCCCCCAAATTTATCACTAAATGGTACCAACTTGCGAGTAGTAAATTTGTTTGGACGTATATGCGTGTATTTATATATATATATATAATATATATATTATATATATATATATATAGTATTAATATATAGTAATACTTAGTATATATATATATATATTATATAATATATATATATATACTATATATATTACTACTAAGTACTACATATTTATAATATTATATATATATAGTAATATATATGATATATATATATATATATCTATATGTATATATATAATATATATATACGTATAATAATTATATATTATACAAAAACAATATATTATAAACTATATCATCACTATCATATATATATACGCTATATCATATATAT
>JABUQX010120040.1:0-23453 GCA_015478945.1 Trachelipus rathkii | reverse complement strand
TGATATATATAGCAGAGAGTATATATATATATATATATATATATATATATATATATATATATATATATATATATATATATAAGGAGGTGCTACTCTATTGTATCTTGAGAATTGTGACATCTGGTGCAAGTGGGGGAGGTGACATTGTCTAGTTTGAATCTATATTTATATTGCATGAGTTTTGGGTGGTGACCTGATCTTTTCCGGGCAACGTCCATTTGGGTTCTTCTGGACAGCGTTTCTTCTCTAGTTGAAAGTTTTGGGGAGGGGGTATTTAATAAATTGTTATTTGGACGGTTTTGAAGGTATGTGTTGGTTAGATGGGTATGGACATGTGTAATCCATGACCTATTGGGAGGGGGCGGGGGAATTATATTGTAAATATTGTAATAGAATTGTGCTGGTGAAGAAGTGGGGAATTTTAGACTTTGTCGGGGGGGATTAGAGAGAATTTGATGAGAAGGTTGGGTTGGATTACGGGTTTTCTGATAGAATTGAGTCCCCACCATCTCCAGGTGTGTGGAGATGGGGAGGATGGAGGTTTCGTCGTGTAAATGTTGGATTGGGGTGGTTTAAGTGCAACCTGTGATAATTCTGAGGGCTGTATTTTGAGAGATTTGTAATTTATTTGTGTTCAATTTTGAGAGTGCTGGGAACCATGATGGTGAGGCATAGTTTAGGTTTGTTCTGAGAAGTTGTTTATAGGTAGTAGTGAGTGTGTGTTTCCTATCGCTTAGGTTGTATTGATAAATGGTTCGGAGGGTGTTTAGTTTTCATTGAGTTGCGGAAGTGATTTGGTCGATGTGGTGGGAGAACGTCATATTAGTCGTAGGTAAGTCCTAATATTTTTGGGGTTTGTTTAATAGGAAGGAGGTTGTTTTTCTGCGAATATGGGATGGAGGGAGATTTCGATGACGGTCCGTGGTTAAAAGGGGATGGAGGACTTAAGGGGGGATGCGGTCATTCTGTTGGAGATTAACCAATTTTCTAATAAATGTAGATATTCTTGGGTATGTTATGTTGCTGTGTTGACGTCTGGGTGTTGGGAAATAAGACTAATGTCTTCTGCATAAGTAATATGTTAGTGGATTGGTTGGAGTGGGCAGGAATCTGCTGTGAAAAAGTTGAATAAAAATGGAGAGAGAATGGCTCCTTGTGGGACGCCGTTTTGTAATTTGATAGAATAGGAGAGGTTGTTTTTGTATAAGACTTTTGCAAAACGGTTTGTGAGGAAATTGGAAAGCCATTTTTTGTCATTATTTACTAGGGGGGGAGTGGAGGATTTTTTGAATAAGGATGTGTGTGGGGACGGTGTCGAATGCTTTGTTTATGTCTATTGCTGTAAGTATAGATCTGTGGGAAGATGATTGGTTGAATAATGATGTGTTGTGTGAGGGAGGTGAAGGCTGGGGTTGTAGATTGATTGGTTTTGAATCCGTGTTGGAAGTCTGGGAGAGGAATGGATTTGGAAATTTTATTTAATATTAATTTATCTAGCAATTTACTGATGGAGCAAAGCAGAGAAATTGGGCGATAGAAGGAGGGGGAGTTGGGGTCTTTTTTTGGTTTGAGTTTAGGGATTATGTATGCTTGTTTCCAGATTTAGGGAATGTAGTTAAGTTGCTAAGATTTGTTGAAGATGTCTGTGATTAGGAGGATTGCTTTTTCTCCGAGGTGTTTTATGTGCAGGTTGATATGGAGTCTGGCCTGCTTTTCGCTGCTGAATCTTTGAGGGTTTTAAAGGTTTTGCTATCATGGTTGCTGTGAATGGGGGTGGGAGGTTATGGTCTAATTGGAGTTTTCTGACTTGTTTTTTTGTTTTCCTGTTATCGGGGTGTGTTGGTTTACGGGAAATGTTAGCGTAACGTTTAGCAAGGCGGTCTTATTGTTGTTTTGGGGAAGAGGGGGAGTTTTTAGGTAAAGATGGGGATTCGTGGGATGGTGGGGGGTTGTTTCGTGAGTTGTTTAATTTTTTGATGACTTGCCAGGTTTTCTTGTTGTCTATATATATATATATATATAGTATAATAGTATCTTCAGAATATATATATTATATAGCAGCATATATATATATATATATATATATATATATATATATATAAGGTTATATATAGTATATGTTATATATATAAGAGCATGAGTAAAGATATATATATATATATATATATATATATATATATATATATATATATATATAATTGGGTTGCCCGCTTTCGTTGCGTTCGCTTTGAATATTAATCACCTATTTGCGAACATACCTATGATATGTTGGTTATTATATACAGTACATACTGATAGATATATATTATACATACATATATTGGCTTACTACATTAAGCTAAAAGAGCGAAAAAGCCATCCATGCTAGTATTATTAATAATTCTATATAGACGAGTTATATAGCATATATGCTGGCTGGCTACATATATTGTTGGCTGTTGTTATGAAGATATAGCTGAATATATATACATTATTGTTGAGTTGAGCTAGCTATTATTAAAGAAGATATAGCATATACATATATATATATATATATATATATATATATATTACATTTATATATATTATATAATAAATATATATATATATATATATGTATATATATATATATATATATTATTATTATTATATATATATAGTTATATATATATATTATTATATACATACATATATATATTTATATATATAATAAATATATATATAGGTATATATATATATATATATAGTATATATATATATATATATATATATATATATATATATATATATATATATATATATATATATATATATATATATATATGTTGGTTGAGATGTTACAACATTTCTAATGTTGATGACTGACGGAGTTTGTGTTGTTCACTCAAGAAAGAAACAGAATTTTCTTTATATTGGCACCATCATCTCTCATGACACAGTGAACATCATTTAGGGATAGGTTCCATTTCGCAAACACTCCATTAAATACGTCACTGATATATTCACCTGTATGACATTCAGTGAGAAGTTCAAAGCATGACATAAAATTTGGCTTTTGAAATAGATGTTAACGGCATGACTACTCAACGAAAACAAAGAAACTGCTGATTGAGTATCTGACCATTCGTTGGTGGAGAAACCTAATTTGGATGATTATTTGATAGAGGTTATTAATTCTGAAACATTAGTTTTAACGCTGTCATATATTTTCTTTCAAATAATATCTCTGTAGTATTTCCTTTTAATAATGTGTTGAAAGAGACTGATACTTTAGTTAGCCGCACAAAGCCAAGAATTTCAACGTGACCAAAGAGATCGTCCATTACTATCATTTCTGCAAATTTACTATATCCATCCTTTATGATTTTTCGTTTCAGCGTCCATATATTTATATATCTATATTAGTTTCAAGAGTAATCTTTTTCGTTCTTAAAGCTGAAATTAGATATCCTTTACTCTTTTACTCATTTTCTTTTCTACATATTCCTTGTGTTTGCTGCTTAGATAGTTCTTAACCCAGATTTCATTTTTCCTTTCCGAGAATAATTACGATTGCAAAGTGTACGGTTTGCGATATCATGGGAAACAATATCGAAGTAATCGTAAACCACACTAGAAAGGATGCCATTACGCAATTGTTTCAACAGTTGATTTTGAGCGAATATGCTTACAAGTACGAGCCTATCAATATTATTATTATTCCTAGATTTCGAACGTAATTCAAATTACCGTCACTACCTTGAGACGGCATTAGTCAACTCATTCTAATCAATTTCTCACAAAAGCTGCTAAATTTTCTGACAAATCCCATCAGAACATTTTCTATTCGTATTCCGAGTGTCCGAGTGCGAATGCAAATAATTTATTTTTAATATAAGTTACGTTATTTTTTCATAAGTTACGTTATCGAACAAAATGTAGAATTGAGCTCGCATAGCGAAAAGAGTTTAAGCTTTATATATATATATATATATATATATATATATATATATATATATAATATAATATATATATATATATATATATATATATATATATATATATATATATATATATAACATGTTGTCTTGTTTGTTGAAACGATGGAAAGTGAAATAAATTATATAATAAATATAAGTTTGGTTACTATTTAAGTAAGGTTATGTTATGTTAAGTAAGGTTATTTTAAGTTAGGTCAGGTAGTACAGATTTAAACCTTTTTATAATATTTTTAAAGGTGTGAAGCTTTTTTATTACAAACAGTTTTATTTTGACTCAATACAGTTTTATGTTGATTTTTCTCAAAAGTGTTTGGATCCATTCAATCGATAGCGACATCGATAGGACACAGATAAAAGAAATGATCCATAAAAATAATATTCAAAGCAAATTAAGAGCATATATTAATAGAAATAAGGAAAACATTTATGGCTTGTGAAGATCTCTTAGGTTTAGTGGCTGTTGAAAATACATAAGGAGAATCTCTAGCAGAGGCAATACCACGAAAGTTGAAATAGATTGGGACTTTCTGATTTGCCATCGACATGCTTGTGCAGCAACAATTAAGAAATGTTTCAGAGAGAAGTGTTTAAGCTATCGAAAATGTACAACGGCATTGTATGTTTGTTGATGTTGTCATTATGGAGTACAACACATTAGAAACTTTATTGGCACGGTGAAACCTTCTGGAAACTATTTTAGTTTACCAAGGAGAAAAATATTTTAATTGAAAAAATAGGAAAGATTTTCCCAGTGAAAGAATGGCCAAAATTAAAATGTAATGTACGAAACAAGGAGAGAGAGAGAGAGAGAGAGAGAGAGAGAAGAGAGAGAGAAGAGAGAGAGAGAGAGAGAGAGAGAGAGAGAGAGAGAGAGAGAGAGAGAGAGAGAGTGGGTAAAAAGTTACGATGGATTGTTCCGATTAAGAGGAGATTTTAAAGAAATTGTTGAAATTTTAGAGGAGTTTAAAATTGATCAAGATATTGAACTTTCTTGAAGAAACTAAAATCTTTTTAAATCTGTAATTACGAACGAATAGGTTAAAAGCTTAATTATGGTTTTAACTTTATTCTCCTTCACTTTTCTATTATGTACTGCATTGCAGTCTACATTATTAGTGAGAGCAACTGCTGTTGATCCTACTCAAAATGTGATGCTTGCTTTCAAATATTTTCGCTCAAAAATCGATGAAAATTTTTCAAGAATTGTGTAAGTTTCAAAGTTGCAGCAGAACTTCTGCTTTCTGTTAATGGAGAAATGAATACAATAAGTGTCAGAAACAATGTAATACGAAAAGAAATAAAGCAATTACAATTCCTTTTCTTGAAGATTAAACAGAGATTCAAAATAATTCCATCGATATCTATAAATAATTTTACGAATTTTGCAAATAAACTTGATTTATACAGGTACAACGGATTGTTAAGGATTTTATCATCTATCTCACTCACAACGTAAACTATAGAAAGATATTTCTCTCCTCTGAAAAGGCCCAAAAAAATACTTTTTCAATTCCACAGGGAAGTAAAAATTAACAACCCAATATATACGAAAGAAGTTATCAATCATTTTGCTGTTAATAGAGCAGGAATAATTAATAATCACTACGAAACAAAGATTTTGCACACATAAATGAAAACGATTGTTTCTAGTCAATTTCGGTATGATAAAAACGAATTTGGTCACGAATGGTATATATATATATATATATAATAGTATGTTAATCTTGTGGAGTGTGGACGTGCTTGAAAGTTGCTCCCGGTCGAAAGTTTTTCCTTCCTGGGAGTTGAAGTTATTATTATTATATTTGTGATTAGTGAAAGTCTGTCTGTATGTTTCTATTTAAATTCATTTTGTTTCTAAATGAAAGTTTTATTAAATTGTATCAAATTGAAACTAGTTATTTATTCGTTTCGGCGATATTTAAAGTTTGGAGTTTTAAAAAGACAAGTTATAGTTTTAATTTTTTTTTTCTTTTGTAGGTTTAATAAATTTTAGGAAGTGTAGCAAAGTTGTTTAGGTTTAGTGTATAGTAGTATATGTTTTATTTAAATAATATTAGTACTTAAATTTTTTAAGTAGGATTTAGTTTTTCATTTTTTTTTCTTCTTTTAGTTTGTAGGTTTTAATAAATTTTAGTAAGTGCAGCAAAGTTGTTTGGTTTAAGTTTTGTTTTTTAGTGTATAGTAGTATATTTTCTTTATTTAGTTAATTTTAGTGCTCGAATTTTTTAAGTTGTTTAGTTTTAATTCGAAATTTTATCCCATTTCTTCTTTTGTTTTAGTCTACTGTTTCTTATTTGTGTGGTGGAGTGTGGTGTGTGTTGTGGTTGTGAAGATGCCACATTGTGCATAGACGTGGCTTTATAACATTACCAACATTCCGCGGCTTAAAATCTAACTTCGTCTCTGTTGAATATCATCTATCTAACTCAAGCCCTAACCGACCTTTTGCTCCTGTCTGAGACTCAGATGGCTAAGAACTCACCTCAAACTCGTTTAATGTATCTAACTATAATTTATTTCATAATTTCCGCCTGAAGGGTAGAGTAGGGTGGAGTGTTTGCCTATGTAAACATTAACACTCCTGTAACACGTCTCGTGAAATCTCGAATCTCCTAATTCGATGTTCTGCTGTGGCTTAAAATCTTGCTTCCTTCTACTACAATAATCTTGGGCTTCTGCTACTGTTCTCCAAACAGAACAGATTTTCACGCCTTTCTTTGAATATCTTACCACCTCTCACGAGACTGTTATATCTTCTCATCCGAATACTGAGGTCCTCTTATTATAGGGGAAATTCAATGTAACAAAAACACTTGTTGTTGGGGTCCTCTCCATTACTGATTTAGGTGGGGAGGAGCGGCCGAATCATTCAGCAATCTTTAACGATCTGGAGCAACTAATCAAAGAACCTACACACATTCCGATCAGTCGATACCTAAGCACAATTCATTGAACACGACGATTGACCATATGTTCGAACGAACTACAGTAAGATCCCATTCTCTCTATAAAATACAGAGAAAAGCATAGCTTGACGACTACCTATTGGGATAAATAGAGCCAACAACACTATATCTACTAGATAGACTATTTCAGAATACGTATTCATCCTCAGAAGAACGCAGCGTCGCAGTACCGTGCCCTATGCGTTTTTGTATCTGGACACTTTAGGATACAGGGAAGAGAGAGAGAACGGAGGTGAAATGGAGGCCTTGCGTCCGCTTCTGACGAGAGAACTAGATAAATGGTGGAAGAACTGACTGGCTATATGACTATAGGTATGAAGCTCTATTCCACCGACTCAGTACTCTAATAAAACTAGAGTAGAGTGCGCAAACATTTGAGAACTACGTTTTTCGACCATGATTATTATGAGCATTATTCTCATACAATTTCTCTTCTTACGTTAACCATATAATTCTATACTTTCCTTACATTAAATCACAATGGCTCTTCAGACACTATCATTAGTGTTCTGTGTTGTTTCTTTGGCCATTCAGGCCAGAGAAAGCGCTTATTCGGGTGTTGGAAAAATTCTCGTTCTCCTATCCCTCTCGCTAATTTTCATTCAGCTAGAAATCGGTGCAGGATCTCTTCGACGAGCAAAGCGGCTTTCATAAAACGAAAGTGCGCTAACCTCCTTGTTCTCCTACTGATCAAATTTCTCTGGCCTCTTGCCAAAAACTAATCTCTAACAACTTCTGTAATCTACCTTTCCTCTCTATTCGATCTGATGGGCTCTGTTTCAACTCTCCAACTATATAATCAAAGCTCTCATCTCTTATCGCTATCTTCCATATTACTTTTTCTCATACTTTTATATTCTAATCAACCTCTAGCGACACATTTCTTAAGTGCATTTTTTCCATCCTTACATTCTCCACCATTTTCACAATCTTTCAGGGTGTACTCTTTATGTCATTTATCTCTTAATGTTTAACACAATATTTTATATGATACGAGAATGTCAAATGTACAATGGAGCTCCTGTAGATCTTTAATTTATTGAACAAAGCGCTTAAGAGTATGTGCAGGATGATTGGCTCTGCTTAGATGCGGCGAGTTGACCTTCCATCACGAGTTCCAATTGAAATTGTGGTGTCGTGCTTCCAGATGCCTGGTTCCCCTCCCTCGTTCAACTATCATCATTCATTAGTGTTCCTCAATCCAGAGCTTAACACTTAGTCGCGCGTTCAAGTTTTTGAGTGTAGTAGACTACGCTATCATGCGATTCCAACCTTAATATCCGGAAAAAATAAAGAGTAGAAATGACCGCCTAGATTATACTTATCTTATATAATCATATCGACCCTATAGCTCTCACTCACTGTATATACTAATCTTAAAGTCTTATTAAACCCTTCTCTAACTCTTACACTTTCTTATTATAACGACCATCTGTGAATCTCTATTCACTTTCTTATCGATACGCCAGTACGGTACGTTTTCGAGCTAATTCAAGGTCTATACTTGGTGAATATATATTAATACTTATTTCACTATATTAATACCTGAATATTATTATGGTTTATCCAGCTCCATTAGAGTACTAACAGGGAGGAGAAATACCTTGTACTGTGGTATGTTATACGTATTACATACTTGACTTATAATTTCCAAAGGCATTGGACCGGTAATATATATATATTAAGATAATATATATATATACACGCGTCACTGCGCTCCAAGCTCCCCTCTTTGGTATTTCTACTCCTTCTATCATTTGTATTATACTTATTGAGTCTATAGTTTCTTTCAATTATCGCTCCAATATCGATACTGTTTAGTTGATGGGGACGACGTTACCTTCTCCTTTTCTGTCAATAGTATCTTGCAGTGTTCTAGGGATTCTGTCTTATTTCACTTAATCATAGATTAATGTCACTAGCTTTTGTCTGTGTTATATGAAGAATCTTATTCCCTCAAGCGCAGAAAAACATGTTATGCCAACTAAACTCAAAACTCACCATCGATATGCAGAGACTGCAGAACATACATTCTAATAGTATATCTATTTTCAATTCTGCTCCGCGTCTACCAAGCACTTTCTACTTCTAGAATGGCTGCATCTTTCGCTACTCTATATACTCCTTTCCATATGATGTCTCGCTGATCTGTGATCAAAATGTATACCAGCGTGTACTAAAAAACGAACTAATTAAAACTCGGTTAAGATGACAGATACAGTATATCTACAACCATATGTGAATCGATAATACTAATCTTATAAAAACAAACCTACACTATCTATAAAGACCACCTTCTAACATGTTATCTCATCGATACTTAATACAACGGTCTACTCGAGTAACAGTACCTAAGAGATGACTATAAAAATTGAAAGCATTCCATGAACTGCTTATAACAATAAATACCAACAAAGAAATCTGAATAGACTTTTATATAACCTATACAATTCATCCACAACAGTAGTGCCAAAAAGAGACACAAAAAAATCACCTACAAAAAAGACCAAGAATAACTGAGGAAGTAATATCTAATCTTTGCTAAGTATGACAGAGAACTCTATATACTCTCTCTACAAACTATGAATATAACTCCAGTATCAAATACAAAGGGACCATTATACTCAACTGCACCAATAAACAACTGAATAGGAAAATAGTACTGACTAGCTCATTAATCTGTGGGGGGCTCAGGTTATTTCACCCTAAGTTGAACTTCGGATAGATAGGCGATCGATCAAAAAGATGCACTATCAAATAGAACATAATAAAACGACATACAAATGATATCACATCGTTTAACTGACTAAGGCATAACTCTCACTCCTCATTATATACTCGGCAGCATGTACTTATGTTTGTCTGTATCAATTCTTTCTTCTACCAACATTGATGAAGAACTACTGTCACGATAGCATCGTGCATAGAGAAGTATGTACAAAGCGTTAGCGTCTGTATCGTCTTCTACACGTGCGACGTAGAAACTCAATGATGCACTAATGACCTAATGCTCGTCAGGATAGTCAACAGAGGAAGACTGAGAATAGTCGGCAACGAGTCAATAACAATCTATTCTTGCATGGATTTTTCAAACCAGTTAGAGTAAATATGTTCTTAGTCACAGCGTACAGTTTTCAGTACTTTTATCTAAGACAATTCTTATACTATGTGCACGGACTTCAGCTATCTGGTGCCTTCCTTACTTACCTGACCTATTCCTACTAAATTACTGTATATTTTCTCTTCCCATCTTTTCTTGATGTAATTCCTACTCAAATTATATATCTCTCGCTCACTTTCTTAAAGACCGTCTGTCCAGCTTCATTATGCGCCAGCTCTAATATTATCGTGCGCCTATTAGAGTAAATTATATTGTTTCTTCTAGACTCTTAAAAAGACCACCCTCAACACATTAGCATATATTTGGCAATTTGTGACCGGAGTAAGCAGGTAGTACTAGAGCTATGAGATTATGTGCCTTTGATTACTTGTCTAACACAAAAAAAAACTAACAACATAATAATAATATAAACAAGAGATATAATCAAATCATTGTTGGTTTGTCATAAGAAGAAGATCAAAACGAAGATTATTCATTCAATACCCAAAATACACATTATTCTATCTGCTCCAATGAGGTTTTTGAAAATTGGTTACTGAACGAGTCAGTGCACGAATTATTATGATAGTAATATATAGGTATAAATATTAAGTGTAAAGTAATATTAATTATTTGGAGCAAGTCGGAAAATAAAAGCCCAGTCTTACCACCCCCTTTATACATTATTTATTATCTATTATTATTTTAGATCGATGATATCTACAATTCATTATTAATGATTATCTAATGATAAATATTCTCAATCTTCTATTATAGCTTCATTAAGGGTATCTCAACGTCTATGTTATTACACCTTATTATACTCTAATTATATATCTCTATATAGGATTTTATATATTCACAATTGATGTATCCTCAAGACATATAACCCCTCAAAATCCACGATACTTCACTTACAATTATAGCATCTTTCTTCTCTCCTCTGCCTATAAATTGCGAGCGATTGTCTCATCACTTATAGGCATTTCTTTACATGTACTCAATCTCACTTTATTATTACTTATATATAATTACATCGGACTACTTAATAACCAACCGACAATCATCCATCCTTTTCTCAACATGACACATAAACCATGTCAATGTACAATCATTTATTCTGCTCATTTAACCCCTTTTTCTTTACACAATACTAACAAGTCATCTATATAATCTAACGTTCATTCCCCATCTAATCTATTCTTATCTCATACCTAAACACGTATATATACCCCTTATAAGAATTTTACTCTATCTATATAAATATTCAATCAGATAACTTGTGCCCAGGTTCATCCGCGCCTCATTCATTCAGATTCTTCATTATCTCTCTCTAAGTGACACACTCTATGGGGCATACTACACACACTTACCACCGAAGCAATACCGGACACATTAACGACGTCCCTGCGTAACCTCCACTCGCACATCTGTGTCGCTACATATGACATCATATGAGACATACGAATGAAATGTAATTGCACATCACCCACTCCTAATACAACATTCGACTTCTCCTACTCTCACTCCACAGACTTATCCTTAATCAAATTTTCTGTGCGTCTGAAATCCTCGTGCATTTATCTCGCGCTCATGTGTTACATGTCTGCTCGAGGTTTACTAAATATCCATCAAATAAATACTCCCTCCACGAACTGGAGATTCCAGCTATGTGCTGTGACCACATTATATATCTTAATATAAAACTTTTCTATCACTCGCAGGATTAGTCCTATCACTTAGCAACCATATACCTTTACTTACTTATACTACGTTTTGTACTTTCATAACCCTACCTTTTACAACACTCTGCTATAAATCTCTCTTATACCACTAAATTACATCCATACTCTCTTCAGATTCGCCACACAAAACCAAATCATATTCCCCTTAATATAATAATAGGTAGTTGAGGTTAGGCCTACCCTAACACCACCTTGTCACAAATTACTATTATCTAATCTTCTTACCGCTATCCCCTGCTCATCATATCCCCCTCTAATCTGTATATACCCCATCCATATACCATTAATTGAATAACCAAGTAGACATAAAACCATTCTAGCCTAACCCCGTATTATTAATTAATATAAAACACAAAATCACTTTTCGACTCAAGATTTATTCGTTACACACGCTTTCCACTGATTATATTAGCATACATACTTCTGGACTCCACTCTAGAATACCTTATCCTGAACACATTTCATATGTAATTCACTAAACACTACTATGCCATATAGGAGCTTTAACTAATTTAATTATCTATTCTTATTACGCGTGTCTTGGGTTAAAATCATTAAACCTTATGCATTTTTTATTTATCAATCTCTCATTTTCTACAATATCAATTCATTTCTAATGAAAAGACTTTGATCCACACTATCCCTCTTAATCACTTCTAAAAGTCACACCTTGTTATCTTACCAATCAGTCACTTTAGTCACCTGAAGGCACTATATATATATATATATATAAATTATATATATATATTATATATATATTATTATATATATTTATATTATTTCATTAAAATATATATATATATATATATTATATATATTAATAATATATTATATATATTATATATATAATTCTCTATAATTATATATAATTATTAATAATATATATTATAATTAATATAATATATAATATATATTATAATATATATATATTATATATATATATATATATATATTATATATATATAATTATATATAAAATTATTATAGTATATATATATATATATATAAAATTATATTATATATTATATATATATTTTTACTATATTGGTAATATATTTCCACACTATAATAAATAGGTAAATTTTAGAGGTGATATACCTACGTATTGATACTATGGGTTACGAAAATTCTCTGAATCCGTGATTCGTGCGATCGAATCCGGATTCTCGAGCTCTCGGACAAACATCTGCGGAATTCTCGGTTAAAAGCTTTCGGGAATTTCGACATCATATAAGTGATTACAGGATTCAGAACACTTCTATCCTATCACCGGACTTCGTAGAGTCATCTACGAAGCAAAATTGTTCCTCTATATACTAATATGAGTTTAGCTATGTGGGTATGCGAGAGAGAACTCGGAATAACAGAAGCAAAATTATTTTAATCACATATCGTTTATCAAAGTTCTTCGAAAAGAAGCTCTATATCGCAATCAGATTCGATATCTCTGTGTAGTTATTATATTTTTTGTCTTATATCTAGCGTATGTTCATAATTATATTCATTAAATACTAATTATAAAATAAAGAGAGAAAATATCCGAAATCTTTAGTATAATAACTTATATTCAATTGAGTTCTACATGTTTTCATTCTACTAAAATATTATGCATATTCATTTATATCTCTTCATAGTTTAAGAAATAGTTATTATTTTTACTTCTCAGATAATCATCCTCTTACTTTTATATATTATTATATATTTTTATCTATTACATCTATGAGAAGACCTAATAATATATAAAAAGTTATGATTATATATAAATTGTGTAATTATTATATGTTATAGTACTGAAAGAGCAGTTTAATTATAGAATAGTATTTAATACTTTTATCAGATTTTATATTTAAAACGTGTAATATATAGAGATATATCTTATGTACGCAAAAAGGCCGAGCGTTATATATACACATTTTTATAAAATTTTAATTGCAATAATTATATATGTCATATGTTCCACACGCTTATATTTATATTATTTATTATATATTCCAAAGTAAATATTTATATTTCTTAGTTATAAAATATGATACACTTTACATATGAAGATATTTGATTCTGTTCTCTTTAACATATATATTTATATATATATATAATATAGTTATATATAATAATATAATATATTAAATATATAATATATAATTATATATTATATAATATATATATATATAATATATACTCTATAATTAATAATATATATATATAATATATATATATATAATAATATATTAATATAATATTATATATATATATATATATACTATTAATATATTATATAAATATATATATATTAATAATATATATAATATATATTATATTATATTAATTAGGATAGCAATATGAGTAACATCCGCTAATCCGCAATACCGCGGAGCATCCGCATACATTATTAATAGATCCGCATACCGCATCCGCATTCGCACTATTTACACCTGCGTGAATAGTCTCGTCGCAGGATGTTTATTGTTCGAGCTAATTAGATGAAGTATAATTATTATAACAAAAATATTATATGCTCTGAAAAAGAAAATGAAAATGTAAATTATTGTAAGTTTTTAAAGGTATATTCAAAAACGACTTGATTATATACCCGAATCTGAATTGAGTTATCAAAGACGTTTCACAACCGCGCTGGTAAATATTATGATAACACTCATATGATGAAAGAAAGTATTAGTTTAAAGAACTTCTTGCTTCGTATATCGCCAGTTATACGTTATATTCGAAATGATTAAACAATATTCATTATTTAATTAATTATAAGAAAATGACATTCATATCACACTGCATTAAGCTTATTGAAACCATTTGATTAGGAAATTAAAATATATACTAACATAATAAAAAAATCAGCATCCTCTTTAACAGTATCTATCTGTTCTATTATTATAATACCATTAATCTCATCGCTAAGGAAGCATTTTGAAACACATCTTACAAATAAATGATGACGTTTAAAAAGAATGATATAAGACATGATATATAATATACACTAGTAAGAAAGAAAAAAACGCTTTTGGTATCTTGAGTGTTAAATAATTTAATGATCACTTACATACTATATTATGCAATCTTACTTTTGATTCTCCTTATTTTAAAGTCAATTTATTTTATGGTAACGATAATTATTAAGAACAAGTAAATCGTTACTTATGTATGTTGTTCAGTGATTGAAAAACTATTATCTAATCCGAACTAGTTCTATTAATTATCTGCCAACCATATTAAAAGGAATAAAAATAAAATAAAATCTTAATTTAACATAAAACTCATTAAACAAGTTAAAATTACAATTATACATGCGATTCACTGGAAGAATTTCTACAGTCCTAGTATTAGTATACGTATGAGTAAAGAAAACTTACAAACATTATTTTAAATCTAATGCCAAAAGAGATGATAATGTGATACTAAGAGGCATGAATTAAAAAGTCAATAATGAGGTCAAACCAATGTAATATCAATTTAGGTCAATAATAGATATGATCTCCAATCAATATTGAGAGAAATGAATCAAATAAATAGTAACCTTACCTTGAGAGTGATAAAACTATTATAGCAAGGAAAATTCAATTCGAATACAGTGATAATATCGATATTAAATTAAGCCATACCATTAAAAAGTAAAAAATATTAGATAAATATATTAATTATAGAACCAACATCTTCTTACAAGTAATACTATATATAGAAAAACAGATTCACTGGAATAATTTCTACAGTATCTACAGTAGTGATGAAGAAACACACGCATTATCAAAAGTTGCAGTTGTGAAAATAATATGATATTTGAGAAAAAAAAACTACACTAAGAAAAAACGCACTTAAGATACAAAATTCAAAATGAACGATCCTATCAGTTGTGATGGTATGATTTAATTATAAGCAAAATAGTGAGCAAAATGAGTATTTACCCACGCTTAAGTTAAACTTATTGAGCAAGGAAATATCATTGGTCCTGATCCTTCCAAACTATATATTAGTGCTGTTACATAAAAAAAACACTTTTCAGTTTTTTGCCTATAACTATGCCTATAACTATTAAACTATTTTACATATCAGACTTTTATAATAATTTCTTATAACGGTAGGCCTAGTGACGTAGTAGATATTATAGCACCAATACGTAAGGAGACTTAATTTTGATTATTTTTGCAGCGAATTCACACGAAGAAACCAGACTTTAGCAGTAAAGTAGAGTGTCAATGTATAAGAGGCAGAAAATATCGAAAGTACTATCTATCAAACACCAATTTCACAAGTCATAAATATGAGAAAATATTCACCCATTGTAACATAAAATACAGGCAATAAAAGAGAAAAGAGTCACATCCCTACCAAAACGCTACACCTAGCGTATTGTACAATAAGGTTCAGTGTAAATTATGGAACATGAAGGAGTCTAGTTATGGAATGAGGAATTTCATTTAAATCGATGAGGATATGAAGTACTCTCTGATCCTCGCGTCTACCATAAAAAATACCAAAGTAAAAACAATAGAAATTTAAAATAAACAAATATGAGAGTATATATATATATATTCTATCTTTATAAAATGCTAGTTATTAGTATTTATATATGATATTAAATAGAATGTGATTAAACTTATTGAGTATGTATTTGTATCAGAGCATATTTGTATATAGTAGCTGTATAAATAACCCTCTTCCCTAATAACTATCCCTATATATAGTATATTAAAACTATGTCCTCTTCATCGACACTCCGCGTCCAGAATAGGTTTAACCGAACCCTACTCGACATGAGCGTTAAACACACCTCACAACTATACAAGTGATCGATACAGGCTGTATCCAAGCCTCATCCGCGGATGCAAAAAACAGCAGGACATCTTGCTCGCATTGCACTCGTTCTAAATACTCAAAAGTTATAGAAACCGACACCGTAACATACTGGCATAATAGCGGGGATATACGACTCTGCATATCATCAAAACATTCTATAGCTTCAATAACACCAAAGTTCGGACTCCCGTATAGCTCTCATAAGTAATACAAAAGTTTACATAGGTGCTAATTAATAAAAGTAATAGGTAAGGTAATTTATAGATTACTATCTTAATTACGTATAAACACATTGAGTTAAAGAGTTGGTAATTAGATATTATCATAAATCCTACTAGGATATCAGGTTCAAGCAGTATTACTAATTATATATATATACTAACCGATACTAATCTAGATACCTATGAATATATTGTGAGTGATATTAATATAATATCCATTGACATACTTAGATATATATTATATATTATATCCAGTGCTTGAGCATGCATTATATTAAAAAATGAGGGTAGGTGGCATTATTAGATATAGTAGTTAATTAATACTAATAAAAATAAAAAAAACCATGGTTAGAATTTATTGCCACAATTGCCGTAATATATAAACCATATTGATAGCAAAACGACTCCTTATTAACCTTAAAAATCAATATTATATTTGCTAAAGATACCTTAACGTCGGGTTAATATTTATCATTATGTATATGTAGTGATATATAGGATATATGCCATGCTATTAAGTAAAGTGCTAGAAAATTTATACATATGCTAGAAAATTATACATACGAAATGTGATTGATACTTAATATTATAATATATATTATATATATATAAATAAATATATTATTATAATATTAATTATATTAATAATATATATATATATTATATTATATAAATATATATATATATATATATATATATTATATAATATATTATATATAATATATATATATATATTATATATATATTATATTTATATATATATATATATATATATATAATATATATATGTATAGTTACATAAGCAGTTATGATCGCTATAGATATTAAGTATTGATATATTTAAAGAAGTGCCTTCATTAAAATTAATAAATATGCAAGTAAAATTTTTTTTTTATCTATTTTCAAAACATACCTCATTTCTGATATTTTATTATTATTAACTTTTATTTTAGAAATTTATTTAGTCTTCATGCCATCACGTTTGAAAAAGGGTCCAGTTGGATCGAAAGCTCTCACGTTATAACTTACTAATTTTGAAATGAACTCTGATAATGAAAATATAAATTTCTTAATAAAATTATCTGCATTATTTAAATATTATATGATAATATTCTTACATATCTAATATATAATAATATAAATATATATATATATATTAATATATATATAATATATATATATATATATATTATATAATATATATATATTAATATATATGAGGAAATTAAATTAACATATTATATATATATATATATATATATATATATATATTATAAATATATATATATATATATAATAATTATAATATATATATATATATATATATATATTATATATTATATTATTAATTATATATATATTATATAATTATATATATATACTATATAATATATATATAATATATATTAACTTAATTAATATATATAAAATATTAATATATAATATAATATAAATAATAATAATATATATAATATATAGTAATATATTATATATATATATATATACTATATATATATAAACTAATATATAATTATATATATATATATATATATTAATATAAATTATATATATATAAAATATATTAAATATATATTATAATATAATATATATAAATATTATATAATTAATATTATATATATTATTAATATATATATATACAATATATTATATATATATGAATATATATATTTAATATTATTATATTATTATAATATATAATATATATAATATATATATTATATATTATATATATATATATTAATATATTAATTAATATATTATTATATTAATATATATTCTTAATTTTCTTTAAATAATATTAATAATTTAAAAATATTAATATACTGATGTTTTTGTTGTAGTGTATTTTGTGAGGGTTTATTTATAATGTGATTTATGCACCAAATAAGTTTTGAGTAGGGGTTCGGGAACCCTAACACTTATATACAGAATCTAAAAAACAATACTACATATACATAGATAATAGTTAATATAGCGATTGTATCAATATAATTACTATGTCAACTATTTATCAATTAATTTAGTAAGATAACTTATATTATATTTTTTTTATTATCATTATATTTACTATCAGTATATTGGTAGGAGCTAGCATTAAAATTTCATGAAATTTGTTGTGGAATTGCAGAATCAAGGATGGACCATACAGTGAAATGTAATCAGAATATCACAATCTACTATTACAATTTATATATAAATTTCTATTAATGCAGTGAATGTGACTTAGAAACTACCTCAACGTCATCAGGTACAGACATGACTGAAAATTTTTATGAAAACTTGTGTGTAAATAGATCTGTGCAAGTTAAAACTTTTACAAAATTCAAAATAAATTCAGATCACAACTCGAATTACTAATTTATATATATATAAATATAATTAACATAATTTTATCTATCATGTCTAGATGACGTTATATAAATAGGTGCCACAAATTTTTCGCACATAGACATCAAATTTACTCGAGATACAGAGGGGTTTTTTTTAATGTAACAAATGAGTTGTTTTTTTATACTGAACATAGACATCATATATATACTATTATATATAATATTATATATAATATATATATATTATAAATTATATATATATATAATATAATATATATAATATAATATAATATATATATATTATATACTTATTATTAAATATATATATTATATATATAACTATATAATATTAAGTATATATATAGATATATATATATTAATATATATTATATATATAATATAATATATATTTATATATTATAATTAATTATATATATTATATATCAATATAATATATATTATATATAATATATAATATATATATTAAAATATATATTTATAATATAATATTTATATATTAATATATAGATTATATATATATATATATATATTATATCAATAATATAATACTATAATATAATATATACTATAATAATACTATATAATATATATATATATAATATATTATATTAATATATATATATAATATAATTGAGTATATATACATATATATATTAATAATATACATATATAATATATATATATAATATATAATATATATATATATATATATATATATATATATTAATAATATTATATTAAATAATATATATAATATATATATAGATATTAATATATATATATATATAATATATATTACTGTATATTTATTGGATACTTATGATATTAATAATATATTATAAAATATATATATATATTATAAATATATATATATTTAATATTATAAAAACGACCAATAATATTTAACGTAGAATTATTTTAATAATATTAACCCATGAATTATGATGCTTTTATTATGAATAACGGAATTTCGGACACGTGATGATTTTTTAGATATAGCTATCACAATAAATTATAACTACTATGAAGTTATTGCTTTGTCAATTGAGCTTAATAAATATATAATAATTTTTATTAATTTATATTATATGAAAAATGATATTATAGGAAATTTATAATCTGTATATAATTATAATCATAGGTAATAATTATTAGCAAATACCCAAAAGAGATATTTAAGTGCTTATTCAGTGAGATAAGTAATTTTCAATACACAATCTGATTATGAGAGGATTGGTTCATTCGAATACTTTATTAATCGAATAGATCTGATTATTCTTACATTTAGAGGACTAAGAATTTACTCTTCTTAATATATATATATTTTCCATATATATATTTTTCTGCTACTTTCTGTTAAAGTAGGAAAAAAGAACATAGAGGGATCTAGTTTAAGTTTTTATGTGAGAAATTTTATTCTACACTTTTATAAAAAACTAATTCTTTCTTGAAAATTTACAGTGATGGTGTATATATATAAAATTTAAGTAATATAATATTCTATAGTCTGTTCATATCCGATTCTATGTGTTAACCTAATAAATTATTTCAACTAGCACGCTCATATTTCTTTAGTATGGTGGCTAAATTGGAAACTTTATAGTATATATATTGACGAATCCGGTTCATTTGCATTATGTTTTAATCTCTACCTAGATAGTTATAGTAAAAGTCTTTATTAGATAAATATGGTTTAGGTTAGAAAGTTATTCAATTTCTTTCTTCCCATTATCGATCATGTTTGCTATAAGTAGTTCTCTATATTTAAAGTGATTTAGTTTTTTTGAGTAGTAAAGAGCTGAAAGCTCTTTCATTGGTATTTGACCTCCTATGTATTTAGATATTGATCGTACACTACATATATAACTAACGCCCTCATCTATTATAACGTTCGTCTTTATATTCAATCTACCCTACAGTAAATTATTGTATTTCTAGTAGTGTAAGCAAAATATAGAATTATTGATAAAGTGATACTTTTAAGGATAATCTCAACTGTATATGATATTTTATTCTATGCTACACTATTAAAGAAACTATATATTAATTTATATAATATATCTCACAAATTATTGCACTCCGGATCAGTTTGACTTTGATGGCTCTTTATCCAGATATAATAGCTCACAGTGAGAGTCTATAATTACTTATACATTTATGGTTCTCCTTTATTAAGTATGCGATTTGCTAGATATCAGCAGTCTATAGTAAAGTGTTCTAATGTGTGAGCTGACACTAGATTCTCTTATCTGCTAGAATGCTAAAGGAGATCAACACTATATTAGAACGCTCATGAGTACAGCGTCAGATGAGTATTTATCATACATGTAACTAGAGTCCAAATGATTGTTTTTTTTATGATGTGATTAATGAGTTATAAGCGAGTTTTTTTTTCTATATACTATATATATTATAGCTTAGCAATATGCTTCGGGATCTTTATGTATTATATTTTGTGAAGTGTACGACGTAAAGAAAAACATCTCACATTTATATATTTAATAAGCTATTTTGAGAATATTTCTAACGTATCCCTAATAAATAGATAATCTATGAAAAAGTTATTATATGTTGGTTTCTGATGCTAGTATAAATATATTCTACAATCTATTGTATCTGTGAAAAAAACATGTCTGAATGGTAGAGTGTTCAATAAGGCATGTATAGATAGTAAAGTGACCAAATTAACCACTGACAATATAGATCTTTCAAAATGAGTATATTCAATCTAAATATCTGAAGTACAACTCACCCACTTCATAACCACTAGTTATAACGGTATATAAGATACTACTATCGCACAGGAGGGCTTTTATAGAGTAAAAATTACTTAATATACTAACCAGAATCATAATATAGAAAGTTAATATAATTATCTCTCCAGAAACACAGCGAGCTGTCCCATTATCTGGACTAGCAGATCAGTAAAATATTTCACAGCGCTCTTTCACAATGACAATAGTACACACACATCTTTAGCTATTTGTATGTCTTTCTGTCACATCATATATATTACACTCAAATCTAATTATATATTTGAGTATGTCAGTTTATCAGCTATTCATTCTAGTAATATGACTGAGACGCTTATTTTCCAACTCGTATTTCTCTTCTATACACCTATATCCACTCATTATTTCTATCTAGCATAGTTGAGCATTCATATTTAATCAATCCCATGTTTTTCAATGCTGCTATGATTAACCCTTGAACTTATTATATGACATATCTTGACAGCTTATTATATTTTACCTACAAATTTCATGTACACTTATCTCTTTATCATTATAATATTTATTTTCTGTTCAATTTTTCGAAGATAATCATCATCATTATTATTATCTTCTATTTCCATTCTCTCCTCTTCAGTAACTTCCACGACCTTGTCCTGAAACAAGTCGTTGCTTCTATCAATTGTCATCAATCATCCTGATTCATCAATCATCTACTAGGGACTTGCTAACCTCTCCATCCTAACTTCAGACCTTGTCCTGAAACAAGTCGTTGCTTCATCAATTGTCGTCGTTCTTTTTGTCCCACAAAAGATTCTCATTCAATCATTGGGATTTTATCTTTACACCTACAGTCTTTTCTTGATATTTTCTTTTCATAGCAATTACAAGTACAAATGTCAAACATTGCATCGAATGTCTTCAATGACAAGTACAAATATCAAACATTGCATCGAGTGTCTCCACTTTCTCGTAGAACTCATCATTACGTCGGGCATTTGGGATTTTTTTTTATATTTTAAGCTGATTGCACAATCCTTTTAGCCTTTATCCATACACCATTAAATCCTTTATGTGGAAAGGAGAAGTTATCCCAAATGCTTATCACATCACTTGCAACGATTTTAAGACAATCTTTAGCGGTTGCCGATCCTTTCGTGGCGATCTGTTCTCTCTTAGTAATAAATAGATAGTGCCTGTAAACGTCAGCTTTCGAAGGAGTCATCGCAGTTGGAAATTCACATGGCTGACCAAACAAAGAATTAAAAGTTTTACTTCTTGTAGCCATTATATAAAAATATATATTTAATAATTTTTAATGCAAAATCTGAAAATAGAGAATAATATATATATATAATATATAATATATATATTAATATAATATATATAATAATATTATATAATAATAATATATATATATAGTAAAAAAAAATAAAAAAACAAATGCAAATATATAATTATATATTATATATAATATATATATATATATATATATATATATATATATATATATTAGTTCAGTATACTGATTTAGATAATATTCCCTCGC
>JABUQX010120039.1:50000-57881 GCA_015478945.1 Trachelipus rathkii | reverse complement strand
CCCTATCATAGTTACTGTAATTACCATTATTATGATTATGACTATAATTTCTACCGTTATTATGACTATCATTATAATGATGCCTTCTACCATAGTTAAAATTAATATTTCCCCGCCCAAAATTAGACTTATTCACACAAGAATGGCAGGGCAAACAATCACAAAAATATCTACTTACAAAAGCGTCATTCCCCCACCTATTTACCCCCATCTGGCCCGGGAGTCGCCTCACGGACCAGCCTTTCCATTTTTTGAAATGTTGAAGTTCTGTTGTGGGGTTGGGGGAGTTGCCGGGGGTTGCGATATCAAGGTGTACATTGGACAATATCGACCCTCACATTTAAATGAACGGTGCAAGAATTTTTTATGGAACCTACAAAGACCTTCTGTACTAGGGCCAGCAGCAACGTTGTTATATGCTGATCGGTTGAAATTCCTTCCTCTTGAATTTTGATCATTGTTGGGGGTGGGGGAATTCTTCGCATTCTGACACATCGTCTTAGCGAGTTCTATTACGCTTTTGGTGAGTGACCTCATCTCTTCAGCTGATTTTTCATGAGAGATTATTAACCGACTTATTTCTCTCTCTTGTGCTGAAGTCTCTCCGTTAGGTGGCTTGGTGACTTTATCTTCTGCTGTTCGTACGGCGTTTATAGGTTGCCATTCGTTTCTCCCCCCCGCGGGGGATTGGCGAGCACCGTTTTGGGAGAAAAATTTGTTAAAAATGTCGTCGGCAATTTCAATTAATTCCTCAAAATCATGGTTCTTCTCTGTCGTCATGAGGGAGATCTGTAATTGCTTAGGCAATCGTAAGAGAAAGAGTTCTCTAATAAATTTTGCATCGTTGCCCGTTATCGAATCGAAAGTGGATAATCCGAGCATTTCTTTTATTCTAACTGCATAATCGGATGGGAGCTCTCCCTCCTTCATTCCTGATTGAAAGACTTCTTCTATCTGCGTTCTTAGCGATGGTGCATAGATTTTTTCTATTACCTTTACTAGTTTAGTATAACAATCGTCTTTTAGGGGAAGTTTCAACGAATTTGTAATCTTGCTTGGTAATTTTGATGCCAAAAGTCTTACCCTCTCCCTCGGATCGATGATTTCATTAAGGTTAAAGATCATTGTCGTCTGCCGAATCCATTCTAATGCATCAAATTCGTTGAAAGGGGGGATAGCATTGAGGGGGAGATTCTTCTTTCTTCCTTTTCTCCCTAAGAGAGTGGGGGAAGGTTGACTCCTCACCAGGTTTGCTGCTTCATGCTCTTGGATCTCGCTTTCCGATTCTGTTTCGTATTGTGATGCGTCACCTTCTTCATTTACTCCTTCGGTCGGGGGGACTTCTGGGGGAGTGTGATGGGGTCTTGATGATTGAGACCGAGTCACAATAGCTATGTTGTTCCTCTTCGTTTGAACCCTGGGTGACTTTCTTTTCAGACTTGGCATTCTTAACGGTTTTTCTCTTTTTTTTTTTTTTTTTTTTTGTAGGGGAAATTAGCCTATTGGGATAGGGTTTCTTGTTTCACTGCTTTTTCGTGGAATTTGAACTGTTTTTTTTTTTGTTTTTTTTGTGTGTGTTTGTGTTTTGAATTGGCACTTTTTTTCCACTTCACTGTCTTAATTAGGCACTGTTTGAATTAATTCACTGTTTGACACTCTTCAGATCAGTTAGGTATGGGAGTTCAATGTCACTCTGAAAGGGTTACCATTTCTTTTGTATCAACCCTTGAAGAGTTAATACAGTGGTAATAAAAAGGAATAATTACTTCTTATCTTTATTTTTAAAATTAAGTAAATCGAATAGTAAATGATGATATCAATGTTAAGAACAATTTAAAATGCAATCAATTCATTAGTTAACCCAATAGGCCAGTTCACAGTCATTAATAAGATTAGTGAAAGCTAACACTATAATTCTATAATCAAAACACAATTCTCCGGTCTTTTAACGAGCCGAAGTTTAATGCGACCTCTCTTCATGTAACTTGAAGTCTAACTGACTTCGCCTCCCTCGAATGCCAGGCATTTCTCCGGGCAGCATTCAGGGTGACTCGTTTTCACGACAATGGTGCCACACAGAAGAGTCACCGAATATTTTTATTACATAATGAAATAATAATTAAATTTTAACATATAGAGAGTCCCTTTTTTGAGTGATGTTACAGGTGTATATAGCTGTGTACAAAGCTATTAGGAGAGGTGTACAGGATTATCGTGAGGACAGGGAGAAATCCCGTCCTCACGTTTTTTTTATATATATATATATATATATATATATATATATATATATATATATATATATATATATATATATATATATATATATATATATATATATATATATGTAAAGGTTTACATACCCCGACACCTTGGGAAAAAAATCGATGTTACCATATTGGGCTATTAAAGTTTAATTGTGCTACAATTTTAGAACAAAGAAAACTATTTTGAAGGCAAACTAAAAAAGAAAAGTATATATATATATATATATATATATATATATATATATATATATATATATATATATATATATATATATATATATATATATAATAAAGTATATGGATCAAGCAAATTTTCTAAGAACAAATTTAATCGGCGAGGTATTTTTCAGATGAAAGAAAATCAGAAGGGGAAAATTTATGAAAGAAAAACACACAAACTTTCTTTGTAAATGCTGAATTTTCAAATGTAATTTAATTAATATTAACAAAAAAGTAAAAAGAAATTGCTATATTTTTTTGGGCTTCACACCTAAGCTTATAAAATGAGTAAGCTTAGGCAATTTATTTCAGTCTAAATTTGATGTATGTACGTAAAGTTTGTAGAATGAATGTAGACGCCATTACACTTTTTTTTAAATTAACGAATACCGTAGGGTGGCATACACGTTGCCGCGAATGCACTGCAGACCGCCCGCGGGCTACCGTGGGCTCCAGGCAACACCGGTAACAAAAATTAATTCTTCGTTCGTACAACAATGAAAGAACGCAATCTTAGCTTCAAATTATAAGAAAAAAAGTAGCCTCCGTTTTCGATATCACGCACATTTTATTTCAGTAAAAGAACTTCAAACCTATAAAAATATTAAAAAAACAAGTCCTAATTATTTATTTAAATCAACCTAACCTAAAATAAATTAATTTACCTTACTTAACCTAACCAAACTGAAATATTTACTAATTAAAGATTTCAAATTTCGAGCACAACAAACAAATAATTAGCAAACTGGCAACACCAAATTTTTTTCAGGAAGTGTCGGGCTATATATATATATATATATATATATATATATATATATATATATATATATATATATATATATATATATATATATATATATATATATATATATATATATATATATATATATATATATATATATATGGTATAAATAGATAGATATGAATATTTATTAATTAAACAATTCGCAAATTAAATTAAGTTAAATTTAATAACATGGTATTAAATAATAAAAAATAAAATATAAAAAGGTTTGCATTTAAATAATATACAAAAATAGAAAAACAAATTTAATATAATTGACAAATAGAAAGGACAGATTTATCGAACAATAAAAATAAAAAAAATAAAAATTAAATATTTTCATATATGTAAATGTTTTTTAACTTTCACTTTTATTTTAGTAACAAAACAGACAGACGGTCAGATAGACAGACTGTCAGAGAGAGGGAGGAACAGATTAACAGAAAAGGCGTGAAAGGTTCAAATTTTTATATACCTAATTATACACACATATATATATATATATATATATATATATATATATATATATATATATATATATATATATATATATATATATATATATATATATTAGTTATATATATATATATATATATATATATATATGTATATATATATATATATATATATATATATATATATATATATATATATATATTATATATATATATATATATATATATATATATATATATATATATATATATATATATATATATATATATATATATATATATATATATATATATATATATATATATATATATATATATATATATATATATATATGATTGCGACTTCTGTTTTTTTGGGAAACGTATTTTTAACAGGGACAGAAGAACCAGTCTTATAAAACATGTTTATTCAATTCAAAAAAAAATTCGACGTTTCGAAAAAAATCTTTTCTCATTCTAAAAATCTAAAAATAAATTTATTAAATTATTTATAATACAAATGTTTATTGAATATGAATAACAATTTAATTTTTAATAATAAAAAATAATGAACAAAGCAAATCCATTGTTCATGTGATGAATAAAGATAGGATTATAATAGCATGGTTTTTATTGTGCTGCGGTCTGTGTTTAGAGAAGGATTGAGGGTTTTTATGTAAAAAGATTCCAGAATGCGTAAATCAGTCAGTTGGTTTGTTTGTAAAATTATATTGAAATTTGAAGGATTTAATTGTTGACGGTATTTTAAAGATGTTATTCTAATGCTAGAGTTGGATGGATTTATTGTTACTTTTGATAACCAAATTTTTTTCGATGTCTAGAGGAAAAGGTTTTTTTTCGTTTTAAAAGATATGAAAAAATAACATACGTAACAAATTCATCCAATTCTATCATTAGAGAACACGATTTAAAATGCCTTCACTAATTAAATCCTTTAAATTTCAAAAAAAAAATCCCAAACAAACCAATTGACAGATTTAAGCATTCTGGAATCATTTTACTCTCAATCCACCTCTAAACACAGGCAACAGCTCAATAAAAAAAACATATTATTATAATAAGGTTACTTAGTGGTAAGCTTTGCATTGTTTATTATTTTCAATTATTTAAAAATAAATTTTAATTAATATTCAAACATTTGTATTATAAATAATTTAATTAATTTACTTTCAGATTTTGAGAATTTGAGAATGAGAGAAGCATTTTCTCCAAAAGTCGAAAAAAATTGTATTAATAAATGTTTAATAAGGCTCTGGTTCTTCTATTCCTGATATATATATATATATATATATATATATATATATATATATATATATATATATATATATATATATATATATATATATATATATATATATATATATATATATATATATATATATATATATATATATATATATGTTATATATATATATATAGCATATATATATATATATATATATATATATATATATATATATATATATATATATATATATATATATATATATATATATATATATATATATATATATATATATATATATATATATATAAAGTACTGGATTGACTCCAGAAATCCCGAGTCTACTTTTACTCTCTCGAGTCTCTCCAGAGTTTTCCAAGAGCCTTTGATCGTGCTACAGCCAAGCTCCACTTTAACTCGGCTCAAGGTTCCAGATTTTAACGTTTTGTTTCCTCATTCCAAGTGTGTCCATATATTTATATCTGTAATAGAATCATACTCGTCGAGTTCTTTATCTATTTAGAAATACAGAATTAGTATTCGAGCATTGAAAGTCTCCCCTTTGGTAAAAAGGCGCTTTAAGAGTTCAATGGAAAATTTCATAGCGCTTTAGCGATCTGTGGTTCATTTCTTTCGCGCTTCATTTAAATAGGATATAGGATATAGTATATTTTTGATATTACATGCAAATTAAGCTCATTCTGTAGCTCTTTGAATATCACCCCAATCACACCATACTTATAAACACATTCTCTTTAGATATTTTCTAGTTTCTTCAATGACTAAGGGTGATGATGCCTAGGAAGAGAGGAAGCAACTAAATCTTGGACCCCTATCCTTTCCTATCACTCTAGAATTTACAATATCGGGTGAAGGGGATGGAGCGTTGGTTATTGAACAGCATTTTCTAGAACAGTCATAATTTATTTATTATTTATCTATTTATTTTCATTTTTAACATGCGGTTCGCGATCTTTCCACTCTGAACAGTGCAAATTACGCTACCCTGCACTTGAGCATGCTCTCGAATCACGAGTTGTAACTTAGCATCTGAACGTTCAACGTTTCGAAGGTAAAGCCTAGTTTATCTTCTCGTATTGATTCTACCTTCAATTTCAATCCAGTGGCGATATGCGTGCAATTGTGCACAAAAAATATTTCCTGTAGCACTCCGTGTATTTCGATTTCTTGTCGAACTTCGAATAAATTCTTTTGTTATTTTTTCTGAGCTCCAAACTCACAGAGTACCTTAAATTCTTCTTCTATCTATTTAAAATATAGAACACACTCTCTCGTTTCTTCCTATCTGTTTTTAAAAAGAGCTTTTCAAAATGGTTAGCAGATGCGTGAATCTAAAGTACTAGACCTTTATTTAACACCTAACAAACCACACTATACTACTGACCTATTTCTTCCTCTTGAGGGTTCTTTCTTCTAACTTCTTATTTCTGTATATATTCCTTTCTTTTCAAGTCTTCCATTGAAATTAATCCAGCCCTATGAGGAGAGGTTTATCCAAGAAATATTGCTCTAAAGGTTTGCAATCGTATAAAACCTTACAAAAGTCCTAATTTTTATATTTTGTTCATAAATGGTACATAATCTATCATCCGTCAAAAAGAAAATTCCTTTTCCTTCCTAATATCTCTTCTTCCCACTCTTCCTGAAAATTTGCCAAAAATAACCTCTCTAGCTTAGTTTTTCCTTTTCCCAATTTCTTGTTTCTCCTTACGGTTCCCTAGTACTTTAATTTTGCTAAAGGTAACCTTTATGCTCAGAATTGGGCCCATTACCCAGTCTTAGATGATTGCAGTGCTATACCTCCTTCTTTACCTCCATTTCGTAAATGTCTAATAAATAAATATCTAATAACGTAATTTTTCAATAGATGTGGTTTTAACTTACTCCCTAAGGTAAAATCTAATGTCATGCTATCTAGACTTTAAATCTAATTGGAGCAGAGATAAATGAGAGTGGTCAGAGTCGAAGTTGTCGAAGTGATAGAATATTAGTTTTGAGAAAAATGAGTTTCAAAATTTTTGGTTTTTCAGAATAAGAATAGGGAAATAAAAAAATAAAACTACCAACTCAGAATATAGGTCAGCAAAACTAATTATATATCTTTATCTACAAATAGTTTGATGTCGTGGACCGGACGTACCTCAAATATAACAACTTTGTCATTTAAATCCGTTTGCCTCTGACCCCATTATTTAGTCTTTTAACATTGAGCTCGATCTTATTATAAGGATAGGTGGAACCAGCGGCTCCCGCATGTGTGAGAGCAGCACTCCATATATGGACGAATGAAACCACCCATCATGATTAGAGAAACTGAGAAAATTGTTTTGAGGCAGGTTTATTTGTTGAATCCGTCCTATCAATTATGGGAAGATCTTATTTATAAGACACTTTGTTGTGCATATTAAGACCAAGAATGTTTATATTGTTTAAAGGGGAGACGAAAGAGCTGTCTAAAGGCAGTGGCTTAATCGATAGAGCGACAGTCGCAAGGCAAGGGATTATGGATCGATCCCTAGTCCAGATCCCAAGTAATAATTACCTAGAGTAGTTCCCTCCTAGAATGTGGAAATGCCCGTGAGATACGATCTTTAAAAAAAATGAAAAGTTGGCAGAGGATTATCAGCGGGAGATATGCTAAAGTTCAATTTCATAATGTTAAGGGATCTCACCGGGAAATTCTATGCAGCCAACACGAAGAGGATCGGAAAATTGAAATCCAGAGACAATTCTAGATGCAAAAGAGGGAGAGATTTAAAATAAATTGAAGAATGTAATGCCGGGTCATTTGCATAGGAATGGATAAAGTTATGAAAGCAACTAAAAAGGTCGTTAATGAAAAGCAGAAATATAGTAGGAGTTTAATCCGAACCAAAAGGAACACCACTACTGCTTCGTCAACAAATGCCGATA
>JABUQX010120039.1:0-32500 GCA_015478945.1 Trachelipus rathkii | reverse complement strand
AACTAAATATTATTTTTAATATATATATATATTATATATATATATATATATATATATATATATATATATATATATATATATTTATATATATAAAATTAATATATATAAATAATTTATAAATTTATATAACCTGGTGCAATTTGATATATTTTACATTTTCTAATATATATATATATATTATATATATATATTATTAAAATAATATATTTTTTAGGACAAGAGTGAAAAGACATACGAGCTTAAAGAGATAGATTGAATGTTTATATTATATATAATAATACTATTAATTATATAATAAATAACATCTACTAATATAATTAAATATATAGATAATAGAATTATATAATAATATATATATATCTTGTTATTTAATATTTAAAATTACTTATTCAATAAGCTTATACCTGACAAAAAATATTTGCTGCAAATTTTGTTTTCCATAATGCATCACTTAAAAAAATTATTTGTACGGTCAAATCTCGTCATAATACATGATTTCACTAATTGTTAGGTAAATGTTTTGATTTAAAAGAGCTTGTAATATATAAATAAGTTTATGGCAACGAATGGAGAATTTGAATAGAAATTTCATTTCTCTTGAAGTATATAAAAATTAATCTTATATAGAAATCATATAACCGACTGAGTTGAGCCCCAGGCCCCGAGCTACAAAAATCAGGATAAAACCGGGTTTTCACACGGGTTACTGTAAATATTACACAAAACTAAATTATATGAAGGTTAAAATTCAGTACCATTTTAAATAAAACTATAATTTTAGATCGATAACTGATTGATATGTATTAAAGTGAATACAAAATATTAGAAACATACCCTATACCATATAACTCAATTATGTATTTTTTAGTAATATTTAACTTAAGTGATTATTCGAATTAAAATCTGATAGCGCCAAATTATAAATTTCCCGAGTTTTAAATACATTAAAAATATTACGAAAATTTTGAATTCAAATAAATTCACAAAAGGAAAAAAATATTAATTATTAATTGTATTAGGCTTTAATATGATAAAAATATTATCTCAAGGAATTTTATAATAATACTACAGAAAAATATCTTCAAAATTATTATTTTATAGAAACGAAAATAGTATACATTTACATCAAGAAATTTATAAGACAAAATTGATGTATATTTATATATATATAATATTATAATAATATATAAATAATATATATATATAAATATATATATATATATATTAATAATAACGATGGTAAATTTTAACTTGATATTATCACTATATAACACATCAACTTTACCTGGTAATGAAGCATTATTATTGGCAATATTTTAATTAAAGGAACGTTTCGTGAGTAATATATAACGTATACCCTCTATACAGCACGCAATTGAAATAAAATTAAATCATGATATTTTCAAAAGATATAGCATTATAAAAAATGAAACTGAATACTAAATACGAACTGAATCATAAAATATACAGGATATTTTCATAAAGAAAAGCACACGAAAAAAAAGTACCTAAGATTGAGTTAAGTTTCTCATTTACAGAGAACGCGAAATGCAGACTGAAGACTAAATACGAAATGATTCTACAGTGAGAAGAACAAAGTTACTTGGTTGATATTAATAAATAATTGAGTGAAGAGGGTATGGACGACAATCTCTTAAGTTAACGGGTTTTAATTCAAATAATGAGTATAAAGACTCAAGAATCTTCTGTTACGAGAGATGACATGGCAGGTAGATAGATACAAATTTTTTCTGTGGCATAGTAGGTGATATATTTGAAAGCATAGATATTGCTTATGAGGAGTTTTTCTGGGATTGTGATTAAGTAAGCCATTCTATAAAAACTCCCCGTGAGTGTTTCGAATTATAAGGTAAGTTGAGGCCTTTTTGCCACGTAGTGCCGTGAGTCCGCACACTTATAACAAATTAATACTAATGAGGACCTACAATTGTAAGAAGGAAGAGCTATATAAACTGCGAAAAATTTGAAATACTTTGTTAATTACATAAGTGAATGAAAAATAAACCAGCTGAGTCAAAAGAAAAGCATTGGATAGAGGTGATTGATGAAGTTTTCACAAGTTTTGCTAGTGCTAGACGTAAAAACGGAATTTTACAGATAATAGTTTTATAGGACGGTTGGGACTTGAGAAATTTTAGCCTGAGAAATTTTTATAAAGAAATGCGTTATTACTAGGTTGTACATAGTTTGTGAGGGAAAGATATTGCAAAGCAAATAATGACAGTATATGTATTTCAAGGTGGAAAGTAACCACCATTGAGGACTTTAACACCCACCATATGAAGTGCATAAGTTAAAGCACCGGAAAAATTGCATTGTAGTGAACAGTTTGATTTTGGATGAGGGCAGAAAACCAGAAAACCTTTCTATCTCACTAGATTTAGTTTCTTAATTTTTAGTTTTCGCCCCTCCAAACATACTAATAACAGTCTTATACCTAATCATATGTCTAATATACACATGTCAGCCTTATATTTAATGTCTCTACTCAATTATTAGTTAGTGTGCATATCGCACCTGTAAATTAACAAATACCGTTCCCATTGCTACTGTTTACCAAACTCCTATATTCCTACACTGTATATATACTGATGTACAAACCTAGTATATATAACGACTTATTCTTCAATAACCATTTTCCGCTACCTATTAAATATTTCAAGTCCCAACCGTCCCAAAACAACACTTTTTATATATAATCAATCTCAAACCTAATTCTCTATACTTATACTACTCTCTATTATATACCCTAGCCCCGCAATACTTTGAAAAACTCTCCAATCACACAGATCCAAGCTTATCCTTTTATGCTCGCTTATTTTTCATTCTATTAATTAAGCTATAATCAATGTCAGAGTGCTTTACTAAGGGGAAGATATCGGTCTCATACTCAGTAACGTTCAATTAGTTATATTGTATAACGTGTGCGGAATCGACAACGCCGCTACGTGGGCTCAAAACAGCCTCCAACTTTACTTGAAGGATCGCAAAACACCGGCGGTAGTTCATATTAGAAAACTGGTTACCTAATGACAATACCCCAGAAAAACTCCTCCATACCAGGCAATCATGCCTTTCAAAATAATCACCCTATGGCCACAAAAATTTTATTTTATTCCCTATCCCCCTGCCAATGATCAACTCGACAGAAAAAGATTCTTTGATGATTCTCTCTAAATATTATTTAATTAAAAAATCTGTATTAATTGAACTTTATTCAAAATCTTTTGCTCTTCACTCATTAATTTTTATATATCCCAACCAAGTAACTTTTTCTCACCGTAAACAATTTCTAAACTTTCAGCTTTGCATTTTATCGCTACTTCTCTGTAATGGAAACCTAACTCAAATCATAGGTACTTTTTCGTGTGATTATTATTTTTAAATGTATGTATGTTCAATTATTGCATTTGAATTTTTGTCAGTTAAGTTCTATATTTATTTATTATATTTGTGCTATAAAATATATTATTTTATTTATACTAAATGCAGCTGATTTGAGATGATGGGTAACGTTAAATACCCGAAACGTCCATTATTATAAATGTTGCCCACACTTTTCTTTCATCTTCCATTCATCTTTATATTATTTTTTATTTTTATATATATATAGTATATATATAATATAATATATATATATATTAATATATATATAATAAATATATATATTAATATAATTAATATAATATAATAAATAAATATTAATATATATAAATTAATATAATATAAATATTATTACTATTCTTATCTATTCTAGTAAAATCAATTTATTTTCTAAAAATTTCTTTCAAATAATATTTATTATATAATATTATGGTAAATTAAATTTAAATGAATCCGTTTTATAATTAATCAATATTAATTAATTGAGAAATATATTTAAATTCATCCCTAATTTTTAAGACTTTATAGGTGTTATTTGACTTCATCTAATTTAGCAACTCACGGTCCCCTAGTGACCCTATTAGACCCTGACCCCAGGTCTCCCTCACACCTGTGTTACGCTCAGGCTCCTATAAATTCCCGCCCCGCGTCCTGTAAGTACTATAGGTGACGTGCAATTGGGTCAGTTATGTTATCTGGTATAACCCCACCGCGTTTCATCAGGGTGAATGCCAACACCAATCAGCTCGGGTCCAATATCACAGAAATGTTTTTAATAATCCACCATCATCTATATATCTTCTCTATCTATAATATCATGAGTTCCTCTGGGTGCGAGTTAAGCACTAGGCTTCTCAAAGCACAGATTTCACCAGGACAACAAGTAATGCATCAATTATCTCAGATCCGGTAGTCTTCTGTGCAATTCTATAGAAATATACAAGTTTGTTATATCTACTAACTCACTGGGTTGACTGAGGCAACCTTGTTCTACGCGCTAAGTACACAAACGTCTCTCGAGAGTACACACCATATGCACTTCAACGTATTCGCTGGCTCATACACAATAATATAAATTTTCTATCCACAAATTTTAGAGCTACCCAATATATAAAAGGACATTTCATTTGTCCTATTATATGTCCCTGTTGTCGATAAGTTTTTTAAAGCAAAAACACGTTTGGACATTAAAAATTTATCCAAGTCATTGGCAGACATTCTTTAGAGAATAAGGTGAGTCAAAAACGCTTTAATAAGGTTCTCTTTCTAACTAACCTAAAACGTAAAATCTGAGATAGGTCAAACTGGCTATATACTATCAATATAATACATCACAGCTAATATAGTTGGATTAGCGGAACCCTTACTATATATATTTAATCAATTTAATATATTATCAATTTAAAGTTAATTTTGAATAGTAAGGTATAAACTATGTAATAAAAGTAATAAAACATTCAAGACTACTTTCACAATTTGAAAGTATTAAAAGATTTAAAAGATATTAATTAATTCGAAAGAAAAGTTTTAGAAAAATTAAAATTATGTTTAACATTCAAATATCACATAAATATACTATGTGTGAGGTGTATTTAATAAGAACACCTATAACAATAGTATTTTATAAAAAACGGCGTCTACCTGACAATAAACAAATAGTTAAAAATATTATCTCCAACTGTGCAGTGCCATATTACTAATCCTCTTCTGGCTAAAATATATAAAATGATTCTGTTTAAGACTTGCTCACTAATACTGTCATATGAACATTAATGAACTAAAGAATAAGAAACACCACCTTTCACTATGAAACGATATATTTGCGAAGTTCTATCGCCATAATCACACTGAATTTCGAAATTTAATGTAACAATCTTAATTTATTTTTATAACACACCCATTTCACAACAGGACATTTTAACATTTCATGCCTTAGCACCGGCGTAAAGAAATTTATTCGTATACTAAATACATCTTAAAGTAGTATCAGAGAGACACACCATAGTACAACAGAGAAACTGCCACTAATCACCTGTACCGGAGTACCCGGTAATACTAACGTAAGTTTATAAAATATTATAAATTCACCGGGTAAATCGTATTACAATATGCTGATACTAAGCCCTAGTAGGAACAGAAAAGTGGTAATAACAAATTTCACTCAGGTTAGACGAAATAAGCTGTGCTGAAGACCTCGAAGGTACACAAATTGAGGCGTCAAATTTAAGAACAAAGGCATATTTATCCATATATACGTTTACATGAGCGTAAGCAGACAACACAATTGCACGGATAAGTTGTAAAGCACCACTTTAGAAAGGTAACAGGGCAAGCGTTCAGTACTCAGAAAGTCCGGGTTGCAAGTAGAGTAAACAAATAAGAACTCATAGTGAGACATGAAAATATTAGTGCCTAAAACACTGTGTAGACATTAGGATGTAGAAGAATTAAAGGACACATCAATAGATATACGACCAATTCGATTTACAGCATTAAACGACCTCGAATAACGGTTAAAAGTATAATAAAATTACACATTATACCTAAAATAGCATAAGAGATTAGATTTTATAACATATAAAAATCCTAGACTTATTAAGAAAAACGATAGGAATTATCTATTATTTTGAATGGTTGATGAATAGAATAGATATAGGACACTGCTTTAAAGAGACTTATTAATTTTTTTGTAGGGATAGAAGGTATTTAAATCAGGAAAGATTACGCGGATTCAAATTAAAGGATCTAATAGATGAAAAGATGAGAGACACTATGATAGCAGTCCAGGCGCGGTAGGCTCAAATATGCTATGATGTGAAGGTAGATCAATTATAACAATATATATATAGAGAGATATGAGTAATATATAGTATCACAAGATATAGAGATATAATTATATATATAAGAAGTATATAATATATAGATTATATATTATATATATATATAGATAGTCAATTGAAAGAAGAAGATATATATAAATAAATATATATATATAGACAATATAATATAACACGGAGATATAATACAAGATCTGGAATAAATTCAGTGAATTAAGGGGAAAATGAGGAAAATAAGGATAAATAGACTTACATTTCTTATATATTACTTTGTTCATAGAGCTTTCTCTCATATTGTATAGGTGTTCTTTTGATGATCATAGGGTTAGAGGAAAATTTTACAGCACTATCCCTGGGACCGTCAGTATTGGTATGAAAAGACCAATTTGGGCCGGTGGGGGAGCGCTGTGAAAAAGCCGGGCACACGAGAAGTTTGTCGTGCGTATATAGCAAGGACCGGCGTCAGTGAAATAATAAGGAAGTGGACGTGGGCACAGATATGAGAACTGACCAGTGGACACCTATAAACCATTGACATAGAGAAAGAAAGAGTAGGTAAAATGAGGAGGGTAGTAAAAAGTAGTACGCTTAGCGATACGGGTGGTATGGTAGGCTCCGAACCGAAATTAATTAAATAAATAGAATATATATAATATATAAATATAGAGAGAGAAAGATGATTAATTCAAAACATTACACTCAATAAAATACTAAATGAAATATAGAGCCTTACTTAATAAACTAACAGAGTAATCGACAGAGCGCGTGATTCAGTGAAGAGTTGGGGGCACTAAGGACAAAAAGCGCGGCCTACGTCGGCGCGACCCCACCAAAGCGCGGCGCAACTCTATGACCCAACTAACTAGACAAAATTCTCCAACACGAATAGCACTTACATAAACGAATAAAATACTAAAGAAATATTGACGACCATTAGTATGTAAAGTAGAAATGATAACGATTTGAGAAGATAATGTATATAGGACCATACAGAATACAAGATATTAAGAGATAAAGAGATGTATTTACTAAGTCTATAACAATTACAAGAATACTATATAAGATATTCGAACACCCATTGCGCAAGTCTAATATATGAACTTTCTATAACACTTAAACTAAACCCAGTGTTAAAAACAACTAGACTTCAGATTACCGAGTTACTTCTTCTCCCGAAGCAATTAATATATAATAATTTATGGATAGAAATATTATACAAATTATATAAAAGATATAGTATAGATAATGAGAGATTAAAGAGATATTATTTATTATAAGAATGAAATATATAATATATATATAGAATATATAATAAGTTTTAACAAGATTAGATAAGTATATTAGACTATATAATATAGATTATCTAAAGAATAATGAATTATATAAAATATTAATAATAAATATATTACTATATATATTAGAATAATTAATTATAAGAATAATATATATGGGGCTTAAGTGATATTTATATATATTTAATTATTATTATATAGATATAATATATATTAATATATAAATGAATTGAGAGATATAAGAACTATAGATAAATATAATGAAATAAAGAAAAACAGCTTAATGACACACAGTAAAGAAACACAAGCGATAATCAATCTATTTTTAGATACCATTGAAGAAAGCCATATAAGACTATAAATTAGAGATAGATGAAATAGTATACTATATATGAAATTAATTATAGGTATGATATAAGATTTATAATAGATATATATATAGAGATTAATATATATTGAAGTAATATATATAAATATATAATATATATATATACTATATAGATTATAATAATAATCATAGTATGTGATTATATAAGATAGACGAAATATATAGTATAGAGAAAGAAATTAAAAAATAACAATAGCAGTAAGATTTATATTAGAAGAAAATAATATATAATATAATTAATATAAATGATAATATGATATAAAATATATATAATATATGAAATAGGATATAAAATCAATTTAAATTAATAAGTTTGAGACATATAATTGCAGGACGGACAATAAAAAATGGCTAACAACGGAGGTTGCTCTTATATACATATATATCAAATATGTACCGATACCGCGCCAAGCATGGGGTCAGCTGATGAAAGATGGTAAAAACACACGCAAGGCACTGGGTACAGTGGCCAAGCCGTCCGAGTGCCCGGAGTACACAAGAGGGGAAGACAGGCACCATATGCACCAGGTAAAAGTAGATCAAGCGGCCGAGGGAACAAAGGGATATATATTCCGAATATTGGTAACGAAGAAACGGGGCGAGTGCCAGGAATATTAAACAGCATCATGATGACAATAAACAAGAGTATCTGAAGTCCACACATGGAAAGACAGGATAGGAGATGAAACACCAGACGTTTCCACTTATAACGGTACAGGCAACACTAATAAAAGACACAGCCCCTCAGGAGCCGAACAATGATGAGTGAGGTAATAACTCCAAAAAAGACGCCGGAGAGAAAAAGAGTAAAACAGCAATAGAGTATTTAAGGTACACAAAGACTCGGGGATAAACCGTGTCACAACGCCGGGAAAATAATAGATATAAATCCTTATGAAAAAAAAATAAACCTCATATATTAATATTGCATAGACACTATGAATATATAAAAAAAAAAAATTAAAATTTATAGATAATAAAACGTTCGTAGAGGCTAAAAGTGGAATGAATATAAAATAATTAAAGATCATTTAGTATAATAGGTTAAATGTGTCTATTCATTTATTGTATGGTTTCGTTAGATTTACCAATACTTTCAACTAATAATTATAATTGGAAATACAAATATTCAAGGTGGGAAACATTGTCAAATAACAAGAGTTACTATAGGAAAGTAATCTATATTTAGGAATAGTAATATAGAGAAATATAATATAATAAAACTTGTAAAAATATACAAAAAAGTTTAATCACTTATTGAAATATATTAATTATAAGTTTAATATTTCATTTAAACTATAAATATAGATAAGATAACACTGCTCAAAAGGATTATTATACTAGTAGAGATAAATATAGTAAATATTCTAGATTAAAAGACAAAGTCACTATAATGAGAAATAAAATACAAAACAGATTAGATATATATTAGATATTAAACAATAAATAAGAATATGAAATAATACGAAATGAGATTTGGCCACTTAACAATGTTAGGAAATTTGATTTATAGTAAAAATATAAAGTTAGAAATCTATACATTCGTACCGCCCGTGAAAATTCAATTGAGCTAAGTTTATAACTAGGAGGATTCACTATTTTATCATATATAGGGAATATATTATACGCGTTTATTACTACTTTACCCTCCTATGTCCAAAATCTTATGCTTATAATCTGAATATTTATAGATTTAAATAATCTTAATGAATGCTTTATAAGTCGTAGACTAGCTTTTATCCATGAATTATACATACGTCACCACTTATGCATTTTATGAATATGATTTGCTGATTATATTATTATCGTTATTATAATATATATTTACAGTGTACAGGTATTTTACAATCAGAGAAGATGGAGCATTAAATATAATTGTAATATAAATAATATATATATATAAAATGGAGATATATATAGTTAAATAAAGTTATATTAATAATATTAGATATTACTGGATAAGTATAGATTAATTAAATTATATATACACTAATACAATGATTACTTATATATATTATCTATATCATTAATATAATTGTAGTAGTTATGATATCAAACTAGTCAGGTCAGGTCTTTTATATATTATATATAAAAAAATTATCTTATTCGATCATTATAGTATACAAATATTATATTGCTTGCAAATGAACAACTTACAAATGCTGCCTAAGACAAATTAAAAAATCATAATTACATTATAGTATGTGTTGATTAGATTTATTTTCAATAAATATAGAACGAAATATAGTGATGGTGAAGATAATAAAGATATTAGAAGTAGGTAATCATGTAATAAATGATTTATAATATACTATTACTCAATACATGCACTAATAATAATTAAACGGAGTAGAATAGATGTAATTAATGAAATAAAAAAGTAGTAAAATAAGTAATATAATTAAGGAACAAATTCTTAATAACGAGAATTAAAAAATTATTAGATTGATTAATATTATATAGAAATATACAAAAAATAAAATATGAATGATTAATTAAAATTAGATAAATATTTAAGTGTCAAATGAATAATGACTAAATTATTATTATTATTTGTAATTATTATACTAGTAAATAAAATAATAAAATTCGCTATTAGTAATGAGTACAAATCATATAAACCAAAAAACATTATATAATATATATATTACATAGGAAAAGTTAATTAGTAATAGAATAAATAATAAGTATAAATTAAATAAATATACAATAGAAATATAATAATAATATATGATATTTAATAATAGAGGAACAAAAGATAACAATTTATCAAATTAATCTAAAAATTCTTTCTTCATTAAGCTAAATATAAGGACTCTAAAGCATATATTATGATTGATAGTATTCACGTAACGACTAAATAAGCATCAACAAATTAACATAAATCAATTAGAAATGGATAATGCCAATAAATAAATTTAAATGTTATAGATATACTATGTAAAATGCTAAATATACTATATAAGGAGTAATAATTATTCAATATATATAATATATTATAGAAGCATATATATTAAGTTAACATCCAAGATGCAAACATAACGTATTCACAATCGCCTTATATACTAAAACATATATGGACATTTTCAACTTTCGATTGTACCTAAGAACAATAATAACACTATATTTAGTGTAATTAGAACTTTAGGGATACATAATGACGACCCGAAGAGATCTAAAAGAGAAATATCCACGAGGATATCCAAATCAGGAACTAATGTCATAATGATCCGCAATATTTACTTGATACTCAGCGAAATCAACAAACTCCTGGAGGATGATTGGATATTGTCTTACCAACGACCCAGACGATCGGAAAGAGGACTGTTTAATGCTGCAGGACGCATATTTAAGACGGTGTTTGGAACAGCTATTGACTCAGACGTTAAAGAGTTGAAACGTCATGTCGCTTTTTTAGAAGATAACGACGATGGATACTCTAAAGTTATCTTAGAACTCAAGGACCAACTTAAAGACACTATAACTAGTGTCACAGAGATCACAAATCATCTTAACAAAATTCTAGAATTCAATACACAAGCAATTGGACAGTTTACTTCTATAGAAACCAGCTTGCTTATAAGTGACTACTTACAACTTGCGTCGAACTACATCATGATCATTCACAGAATGAAGGAAAAGATTACTCACATCTTGTCCGAAGTAAGGTTATAATGATTAATGTGTACTGTACGAAGTTTATAGTATGAAAGATTTAATGTCGTTCGTATTGGACTCATGCTGGTAAGAGACTACAAAGGTGATCATAACTCTCATATAAATATACTAATAATATATAATATAATAGAATAGAACTAACATATTTATACTATTTTATGATAATATATATATATAGATATTACTCACTACGGTTTAACTTAAGAATACGCAGTATATATATAACTTAAAAAAATTCATGAAACTCATCTCCTTATATATATATAAATTATTCATATAAACAACATTAGGAAATGAGTCAAGTATCGGTATCTGCAAATTTTTGGTTATCGGTACTTGGAATCGGTATCGAACAAATCTAAATTAGTATCAATATCGGTAAAAAATAACCTATAATCTTAGCCGATACCTAATAAAAATAAGCACCCTCATACCCTTAAGTGCGAGCCGTCGCAGCCAAAATTTTGTATTCCCTAGAGCTTTCACAAACGAACTGACGAGACCTCCCACATCTCGTAGGTAATTCTCGTCAAGACCAACCCTAGTCGGTCCGCTTCCCGAATAACCTATACCCTTCGTCACGAAAACCGCATTCTCTCCCATCATTTATGCATCTTTTCTTCTCGCTCTTGCCGACTCGCATTCCTCTTCTTCCAGACACTTCCTTTGGCTAACTCATTCAATCATTTTCTTTAGGTCTCCCAGCCTGTCCATACCCAGAGGACTTGTCACTACACACCCGCTTAACCAAACGACTATCATCCATCCTTTCCCCATGACCCAAACCATCTTAGTACAAACATCGATCTTATTCTCTTTCATTAGCGCCGCCACACAAACAATTCCCAATACGTTCATTCCTAATTTTTAAGATTAACTGTCTACACAGATTGCACCCTTGAAGAAACCATATTTTCATTTTTCAACACCGGTAATTAACAATTTATACAGTAATTCAGTTAACGTAACATGACACTTCAATGTCTTTAGTACACTCATATGTCAATTATCAGGATATTAATCACACCAGTCACATTTCTATCATGTCAATCAACTATTCCTAAGTACAAAATGCATCATCACGTCCGTTCCTCATCTCACATGCAACTAAATATCGCTAAAATATTGTTAATAAGACCTAGAGATGTTCGCCTTAAATAGAAAATTGAGTTGGCATTTTCAACAACTCTGCGACTCTTCTCATTCACACTTCCATCACCTTACTCTTATCTATTTTTACACACTCTGCCAAACCCCTCTACCAATCTTCTCAAACTTTCTTTGATTCGCCACAGAAAACCAAATTATCGGCGTACAATATAAATCTAAGGTATCGAACTCATCATTCTCTTTCATTCTTCATCAGTCATAAATTTCCCATTCCGTATCTCACTATCTTACCTCTAATATCTTTTACATTCTTACCATAATCCATATACTATAATAAAAAAAAGCTTAATGGATAGATACTAAACATCCCCTAACCATCTACACTACCATTAATTAATATTAAATTCCAATTTTCCAATAACCTTATATACCGCTTCTAATTTATATCCATTCACAACGCTCATCTTAATCGACATTATTACATGTCTTATTGGTTAAAGTTGGCAGCTTCACTACCACCTAATACAAATATATAATCCACACTCAGCAGACTTTGAACAGAACCCATGTCATTACGTCTGATTAGTTACTTCCATTATAAAACTCTTAATACAATTTTTCTTCTCATCATTTCCATCATTAAAAATTTTAAGCGTTAAAAATTTTTTGATCTACACAACCTCTATAAATGCAACTTTTCTTTCGTCAATCAGTCCCTCAGTTTCGCTCGAGGAACTCTTTCAAGCAAAAATAGCAATATATCTTCACTATCAACAAGCAATAATAACTAATTCTCCCTATTTTCATACAGTTACTCTTTATCCCCTTTTTACCCTTATAATAAGGTTGTTGCTATTACCGGCTCTCCCTTCCAATCCTTAGTGATTCTTATATTCGTATCTTCTTCTCAATATATCGCCTTTGTGACGTCAATTTCCATCATCAATCACATCCTCTGAAACATACCATGGCATTGATAACTTTCCACCCCCAATACCATTTCCATCGTAGTAGCCCTGCATGTTCATCATATACCAGTTCTATTGCCACCACTCTTTATTTTCTCGAGCCTCTAAACCCAAACCTATTCTACCTGAAAAATCCTAAAGGGCACCTTTTAGTTAGCAGCCCCAATCAGCTTAAACCAATTAACTTCAATATTGTCCATTTACATCAGTCTTATACACATCACACCAAGAGACAACACAATTTCTACAGTAAACTCTAATGGAGGGGTAATCTTCATTACTAGCCAGATTTTTGGTATAAGAATTATTTCCAGATTTTTGAAATCGAATGTTTTCCACACGGAACACTTCACAATCCATTTCTCACATTCCACGTAAACAAAAAAGAACATTTAAAATGATAAAAAAAACACTCACCTATCCCATTAAAATTATACCCCCTTATCTATGTAGAAATATCCTAGGGATTTACTAAACAAAATCCAGATCTGTGTTCAAATTAATAAAAGATAATATCTTAAATGTATCAGATTCTTCACCTTACTTCTCTTCCTTGAATCATTGAAAACTACCAAATGATAATTGAATACGAGGGTTCTCTTACCTCCAGAAATTCCTATTATACCAAGATGTATTGGGAAAGTATTCTCACAGTCCCAGCCCATTCATTCCTCTCCAAGCATTTAAATTTTTATCGATTGAGTGTTTTATTTATTTCCTATCACATCGCACATAATAGAAAGTTCGAAGTAGGCGATTAATAGGGGATATAAGTCCGTGCTGTGGAAAGAGTAGTTTTGGAGTTTAATAAAGGCAAAGGTTTGAAACGCCACAAAAATTCAAGAGTTTGAGTTGGACAAAACATTGGCCAGGATTTAGAAGAGACGGGAGAGGAGGGAAAGAGGAAAAACAGAATTTTTTGAAGTTGATCTTGTTATCTTGAAATGTGCGAGAAGAACGAAAAGACTTAGGTGCCAGAAAGTTATCGTTGAGTCTGGGACGCGGGAAAAGTTGGTTGTATGGAAGCAGAAGGTGAGATAGAATCTTACACGAATTACAACGAACAAATTCGACACTGAATATAAAAATGCTTGCATAGGAGTATGGGAGAGGGAAAAATTATCCTATGGTCTGAGCGTTTATCGTCCGAAGATAACAGCATACAGAGAGTTAACAATAGATAACTCTTATTGTTTAGAATAAAGAGGAGAGGAGAGAGAAGAGAAGAAGAGATTGATAGAGAGAGAGAGAGGAAGCAGAAGAAGAGAAAAACTCAGAGACAGAGAAAAGTTAGGGAAAGAGAGGAGAGAGAGAGAGAGAGAGAGACCCGAGGACGCAAGATAGTGAACTAAGGGAAAGGAGATAATAGGCGACACCGGCTAATACAGATGCATCCAAAGATTATCACCAGATCGTTCAGTGTAAAAGTTTTATGTGTCGGTGGGGAAAGAAGACCACTCGCCAATGATTCTGCTTAGAGAGCATCTAGTTTTTTGCGTCTTCGCTCGTTTAGCGAGCAAGTATGTGATCTCCCGGGCCTCCTCTCAAGTGGTGGCCGCTCTTGATTAAAATTTTGAAGTCATTAACATTCATCAACATCCTTTAGGATTTAAAATTATTATTATTATTAATTATTTTAAGTTAAAAATTATTTAAAAAAATATTTTTACACACCACACACACAAAACAGCATTTTACACACACAGCCACACACACAGCTACCTTCACACCACAAAGCACTCCCACACCATTCAACAAGGATCGACGACGGAACCTTCACCACAACACCAACACACACATCATATCACGATCACCGGGGACGACAACACACACGACACGCACACACACGACACATACACACCATAATGAATAATATATATTACCAGTAGTTATTATAATTCTGGAAGCAAGGTACTAATATAGCCTATAATATTTATATGAGAGGTGATAATATGGGTACGTATATCACCTCACACTCACGGAGGGTATAGATATAATGAGTATATTTTTTATAATATTAATCACTATATAAATATATGTAGTAATAATAATAATACTTATATATAATATACATAGAGCCCATGTTAACTGTGATATAATATAATAATTATGATTGGCAGAGGTGGCCACAATGCACACTTTTATTTTTTTTAGTCCGCTAAGTGCGCAAGCTCCGCCGCCTACCCCTCTTGGTCGGCACTTCCCCGCCGCCGCCTTCGCAATTTTCGCATATTCTTTGGTTTCTTTTTCGACCAGGTCGCTAGCGAATTTTCCGATACAATTTCTCGCCAACTTTTCTGCTGTGGCCAGTACAGTCTATTTCACGCCACCATACAATCAACCAATGCTGCTAATATTTTTTTTCACTAACTGAACCCGCGCCTGCCAGAAGTCGCTTAACCATTTAATTGGCAGTCCTAAAAATTCAATAATTTAGATAAAATTAACCTTTCAGTATTATATATTTGTAATTTAATTGCAACTGATATTATATATTCCAGGGTTTATATATACACCAATTACTAAACAACTTTAATAAAAAATAAAGCTTTTTATATATATAATATATAATATCATATATTTATATTATATACAATAGAATGAGGTATAATATTATCATACGCATAAGAATATAAATATAATATTATTAGTATTATATATATTTATAGGTATATATAAACTAAGGTATGGATACTAAAGACTATTTTAACTAATTTATATATATATATAGGAGTAGTTATATTATTATTAAGAAATATAAATCGATGCCACTGTTTTTCCTTCTAGTACTTGGGAGGTAGACTTACATGACAGCCGGGAACAGACAAAATGTAGTTAGAGGAGAACAATGACTATTCAAGTCATAATAAGTACCGTACTATCGGTCACCTAATAGGACACCTATTAGTGAGAACTCCGGTGGGTACAAGCTATGTCAAGAAGTCTCACCCTAGAACATCATCGGGAGCCGCGACGACCCTCACCTAGGGGACGCATCTTCGTCAGTGGTGGGGTTCATCCCTTGGGCCCAGGGTGGTGCCAACGCATACTCATTATCAAAAACACCCGTATATCTCTATTAATGCACCTTCTCTTCTGCCTCTCTCTCGCCACAAACTACATTTTTCTCCTCCAGGCATTCCTTTAAGGACTTAATCCACTACTTTTTCTTCGACTTCCCAGCCGGTCGATTCCCACGACAAGTGCATTATAGGACCCACTGTAACATCCCCCTTAACCACATGTGGTGTCGTCCTGTCATTTTAATAAGTAAACATGGATCTTTTATTCGTTAGGTTTATTTCCTCTCATTCTTATCCCTTTCTTCACATAACACATTCCTAATACGTTCATTCCTCTTTTATCCCATTTTTCTCACTACACATAACACTGCAACCCTAAAGATTGTCCCCAACCTTACACTTTACTTCAAATCAACTACCCTATGCTATAATTCCAGACATATTTCTCACTACATACATTTAATAATGTGCATACAAAAACATACTTTTATGTTATATTATACAAAAAGCACTCAAGGCTTAGCCTTTACATCCACCAAGCGATTTAACTCTGCATTCAGCCACCTTCCTGCAAATATACTACTTGAACTTATCCTAAACAGGCTGCCTGCAGTCATTTCTGATATTACCGCCCTCTCACTCATCCACATATATTTCCCTACTATTCTCACAACTCAGACATCTTTGATGTTCGTTTCTCACGCCTCAAAACGTAACTTCAGCGACAAGGACCTGTCCTTTCACTCACTAACCATAACCTCCCTCTTATCTCACGCCACTTCACAGTCCTTACTCCATCCTACTTTAAAAACCTCTCTACATCCTCTAACCTTTTCAGATTCCACCACACAATGCCAAATAAATCACATATTATATCACGTTAGCGCCTGGCACCCTTCCATCTCTTCCCATTCTTCCATCAATTCTAATACCATCTCCTGCCACCTTTACCTCTAATTCCACTCCCTACCTCTAATTCTTTCAATACCCATCCATATACAAATTGTTAATAACCAAGCGCATGTACGGAGATTAGCCCATTCCCTTTGCTCACTCCGCTATTTATTACTTAAACCAATCACTTTTATTCTTGTACACCCTTCGCCTTCGCCTCTCTCGCCATACATACTTTTGATTTCCATTCAGAAGCCTACTTCCACCAACACCATATAACACTAAACACCTGACACATAGAGTCTTCCCTATTATTCGTTATCATAAGACTCTGTTGCAATCCAATAAAACCTAAAATACACATTTATTCTCTCTTCTCCCTCATTTTCTCAATCTATTTTTGTTTTAATGTAATATATTTGCAATTTATTATTCCCCTATCAATTCTATAACGCACCTTGTTCTTACCAATCAAGTCCTTCAGTCACTCGAACGCACCTCTTTCGAAACCAAATATCCTAGCATTATATCTCTCCGACCTAAACACTCATAAAACTAATTTCCCTATCTATAGTCCCTACATTTTCCATTATATCCATTACCCTTCAAATATTTAAGCTTTGGTACTATTGCGGGCAGCTCTCTCTCCTTTAATCCCTCGGAATTATACCTCCATAAACGTTGTTGTTGCACAATTTCCAAATCATCTTCAAGTCACATTCTTTCCTCTTGATCCTTCCGCTCCATTTCACGCAATATCCTCCATCCTATACCTCTGTCCAGAACTTAACAAATTCTCTCCAACTTGTCTCACTCTAACCCAATACTCCTCCTTATTAATGACCACCCATAAAAATATCCCAGCTCCTTTGATTACCACCTCAATTATCCCACACACATTCATACAGCCCCATGTTCTTCATTACTCTCTTCACATGTTATACAGATTTTTTCGATAGTGGTTCCTTCGCACACTTCCTCACCCCCACATCGTTTCATCATATTTACTGAAAGCCACCATCGCCTATTCATCTATTCCTCTCCGAGGTGTTTCCTCTTATTTATATCATTTAAAACTTTCGCGAATCGCTTCCAGAGAGGCTTCACTCACTCTTCTACCTTGTATTAGGTCCCCATGTGGCACTTCATCCTCCTTCCGGAAAACTGTGACATCTTATACTCTTTTTTCCCCTCCTACGAAATCGCACACCTTTATTATTTTCTTTTTTCGCATCCTTATTTAATTATGCCAAATTATTCCCAAAATAATTTCCGTCTCCATATATAATTAATATAGTATAAAGAGCCCCTATCATATACCTTATTGTAATAAATAAAATCTTTGGTACCATTTAGTAGTATATTATATATATATATTATATAAATAAGGCCTTATCTCACTATATATATTATATAATATATATCACTCTCTAGAACAAACGGGTCGCGCAGAAAAGGGTTTTCCTCCGTCTTCCAGTTCGAATCCCAGACATCATTCATTAACTATCTGAGTCCACATAACTCTAACCACTAGATACACTCTACCGAGCACATCGCCATTTTCTCGAGGGCAATTGTCTCGACGCTCAGGCTTTAGGACAAGGGTTGGCTTTTGCCTAGTCCTCAGAGTTAAATAAACACTCCTCAGGCTAAGGATTTTCGTCATTTCAGTAGAACTAAGCATCTTCTCTTCCATCACGCCCATAAAACTCGTTCCTCCACTTTCCAGAGCTCTCCCACGAGCGATCGTGCTCTCCTGGACTGTGCCAAAGGGTGAGAAGGAAGGAGGGAGGTGGAGTAGGTAATAGGGACAAAAACAATGTTTACTACTAGTAACGACCTTACATATATGTTATTAGGCAATAAAGTAATATCATCACTATATAGACTATATTTAATATAATACTATTATTATATAATATAAGTTTTACTATATATTACTATATAATATTATATATTATAATTATTTCTTCAAATATAATTTTTAAATCACACCCACTATATTATAATATGTTAATATTCTATGATTATATTTATTTATATATACCCTCAACCTAAATAGTATCATAACTAGTGTAGTCCATTGCTGTCTAACTCTCTTTCCTCCCTCCATCTTTCCTTTCCTGGACATCCCTCTAGGAACAGGCAACTTACAAATTCAAGGGTGCATATTTCAATTCAGAAACACCACGGGTGTCTCAAAATGTACTCATCAGTACGAGGCTTGCCATGACCTCTTAGGCCTGAATACTTCCTATTGAGACCACACTGAATACAACTTTTTCCCACAACCCGCGTGATAGGGAGGGCACTCAAGGGAAGTATAAAAGTCACCTTGATATAAGAGGTCCAAACAGACTTTTCCTCTGTGCTGCTGAGGATATAGGTATGGACCCCACGACATCTCTGCGCCTTTGAGTCCATCTTTACACCTTACATGCTTCGTTCCACAATCTCTTCACACCAGGCCTTACTTACCCAATGTCCTCCTTCTATAGATGGTGGTCGGGAGCCAGAGTGTCCGGTTGAATTTCATTCACTTCTTCATGTAATGAAAGGAGGGGAAATCGTTTTTTCCAACACTGCTCCTGCCTCTTGGGCGGTTCTAGACCACTCGTTGTCGTAACCACGGACGCTCACGTTTATCAGCACTTCTCACCACTGATAACACCTCTTCCTGATGCACCTCTCCTTCTCACCATTCAGTGAACTCAACGACTGGAACTTTTGCAACTCCGAGAGGGAGAGGCCTGTGAGGGTCAATCCCAGCAGGTCCATTGTCCAAGAAACAGGATAGCCTCAAATCCACTTTGAAGGCCCTGATTTAAAGTTAGGTAGGAATATAATATATCATATATAATATAACCTTTATATTTATACCCTAATATATAAATTCTATATGAAAATATTATATATCACTATATTACTATATATATATATATACCTATTCATATTCAATTATATTATATATTATATATAACCGTATATATTAGTAATATATATATATATATATAATATATATATATTATATATATATATATATATATATAATATATATATATATATATATATATATATATATATATATATATATATTATATACGCGTGGGCGTAGGCCCCGGAGACCCTCCCCAAAGGGGGGGGGGGGGGCCCACTTTCTTGCCCCCCCCCCTAAATCTTAGCGAAGAGCCTTAGATGTTTGCCAGACGACGTTTTTAAGGGTTTGTTAGTAGAAAAACTGAAAAAAAGATACATCAATCGAGATATATATATATATATCTATCATATATATATATACATATATATATATTAGATGATTCTAAGTATACTAGATATAATACTATATGAATCTAGAATATAAATACTAAAATATAAAAATATATATACTCACTCATTTACTTTGTTCCCCTCCCCTAATTGACAAACTCCTCGCCTACGCCCATGCTATCACCTATTTATACTATATAAATACCTTATATCAAATATTATTAGTATTTTTATTTTATTCCTCATATATATATATATAATTTATATATTATTATTATTATATATTTATCCTTACCTATAATATCCATATTACTTTATATTATAATATATATATAGAATAATATATTAATCTAAGAGGTTATGACCCGAGCAAAGGAAAGATTTGGTTTATAGCCTGCATTAGAATCATATGAATCAAATCGACAAGTGAAGGAACGTTAGAAAAGTCGACAATACTTTCGTTCAATTTCATTTAAAATATATTCCGTACCAATGACAATGAAAATTCTGAAAAATTAAGTACATTCAGCACAATCAAAATGCATTAGTTGCAATAACAGCTTCAGATTCAAATATTTAACTGTTTTGCATTTCTAGTACAAAGGGGTCTTCTCTATTAATTTTCGACCCCTCGTAACCTCCGCCAGCATCAAATATTCGATTCTGTGGTTATATCTACAGAACGGATCGGGTCCAACAATCTCCCCGTGAGTTCAAAAAGCAATTCACCCTGGCTGAAGCAATTTAATCCGAAATTCCATCCATCAAGGTGTCTGGTGAATGCTTGGTGCGTAATCATTCTGCGTTAGAAAAACGCAGGCTTCATTGCCATGTATTATGCAGACTGAAAAGCGCCACTTGTGTTTCCAGTGAAATCTCGCATTTAGGGAAAGAAAAGACGAAAAAAGAGCATATAAGCACGTGAAGTCCATCAGGCCATTGTAGAAGAGACGAATTCTTCCTCCAATCTCAATATACCGCCGGGTACGACTAGTTTCTCATCATGTTAGGATTTACACTGAAATGCTACCTCTACCACTAACTTCATACACGCAACATTCTAAAAATCATGCTTTGCAACGCTTTGAATTTTGAATGAGTTATCGATTTCACTCTCTTGTTGTCTTGTAGTGTTAACCCTGCCTTGCCACATGAATATCGTCCACTTGTTTTATATCCACTTCGTCCAAACGGAATTCATAGTTGAGGTTGGTTTGGCCTTTTACGATTTGATATATTGGATTAAAGAAGTCTAACACATGCTTTAAGATTCTATCAAGAATATGATGCTGGCAGCCCATGCTGTGAGCTGACCAAATCCTCATGTACTCATTTCAGTCCAATTTTAACAATTCCATCACCCTCGCTCGTATTTTTACCTGCTGTTTGTGACTTATCATACGATTACGTTAAAGTTCTAACCGATGCATCTCAAATTCTGATTCTTACCAAACCTTTGCATAAAAATATATTCGTTGATATATTCAACTATTCACATTTTACACATACCTAATCTTCAAGTCCTCTAAGACTCTCACCACCACTTGAATACTCGTGAGAGAATTTGTTCAATTCGCTGTACCGTCAAAACGAAGGCTAGTAATATTCTCCTCTTCTTGCAAATAGATTTTATTTTACGCTTCGCATCTTCGCTACTTCTTATAACAGCTCGCCAAACCCGTACGGATAGTGTTGGAACACTAGGAATCCATCTTCGGCTCAGACTGGAGGCATTGTAGCTTTAATTAACTATTGAAAGGAATTTGTCACCAACTAGCTGCAATCGTAAAAAAACAATTTGAGCATTTTACTAATTTGTAACAATTTTCATTCTAAATAAATAATAATTTAAATAGAGTACTGATATTATCATTAGAGCGACTTTCTTATAAGGAAATCTACTTTTTTATTATAGCTACATGATACAGCAGCCGTACATTATCTAGTAATCTCGTGACAACATTTCTCATAATCCCTGATACTATTGAAACGGGGTTGGTTGCGGGAAAGGTAGTTTTGTTTTTAAGATGGTCCACTGCAAATAATAATTTTGTTTTAGTAATCTAGATAAAATATTTTAAGTATTTGCGACAATCATGGAGATTCAAAATTTTTGCAAAAATTTTTTTAGTCAAATAACTCTCTATATATTTTTATATTCATATTATATATACTAATTTATATATTATATATATACTATAAAGATATAGTATATATATATAAGTATTTATTACTACTATATTAGTATTTACTACTATTTAATAATAAATTCTCTTCTATATAATATATATATATATATATTTATTATTAACTTTAATATATATTTTATTATTCTATATATATTTATATATAAAACAATTATATATTTTATATATATATAATTTATACTCACTGACTATACTCACCTATATAAATATATTATAATATATAGTAGATGGAACCAAATTATGTCCAAATTAAATGAATTTCTTTTGCTATTGCCAAATTATTTTTGTTCCATATCTAAGACTTTTATATTCCACTGCAAAATAACTCATTGTACATTGTTATTAACAATTATAAGGATTGATTATAAGCGGAGATCACAACCCTTAGGAGCGTTGTAGTTCCTAATTGCGGTTACATTTAAGAGCGGGACCTCTAAATAATGCGGAATGATTTTTTAGTGCCATTCCGCTAACCTGCAATTTATCCGCAAAATAAATTCAAATTAATCGCAAATCGATTCCAGGGATTCCGAACTTTTTTCAAAATTATCGCAATCGCATGGTCCGCAATTTTTTTTTCGGCACGCTCCGATCCGCAATTGCGAGGGCGGAATTGCGAGATTAAATTGCGGAAAACACGCCCACTTCTGATATATATAGTATTATATATATATATATATTATATAATATATATATAATAGACTATATAATATTTATACCGTATATATATATAAAGTATATAATCAATCATACACTTATATATGTATATATATATATATATACTAATTATATATATCTATATATATTATATAATATATATAATATATATATATATATATATACTATATACAATATATACAATTGACTATAATTCTCATATATATATTTTAATATATAATATAAATTATTTATTACAGTGAACATACATACATACATATAATATATAATATATAACTACTATATATATATATATATATATATATATATATATATATTACTATATACTTTTATATATATATATATATATATATTACAACTCATTATATATATTTATTAGTACTATATAAATATATATATATATATTTTAGTATTTATATACACTATATTTATATATATATATATATATATATATTATATATATTATATAATTATAGTATATATATTATTTATTTTACTTCTATATATATAGTATATATATCTTCCTCATTATAAATATATTAATAATAAGAATCATATTATAATATATTTTTATGATATATATTATATATATATATATTATATATATATATATATAATATAATATATATATATCCTATATATAATATTATATACACTTACGTATATTTATATATTACCTTTAAAATATTCTATATATATATACCTCTTAATCCAGAATTTACCTCTTAAAGCTATTCTTAGACCCAACATAAATCGACACACTAACATACCGCAATGTGTTTATAAAATTCCGTTGCCTTCAATTGTAACCTATACAATCGAGAAACACATAATTTTAAAGATTATAGACGTAACAAACACAAAACATGACCTTACAACTGATCAAACTTCTAAAATTCTTCCCTCAATTAACATCGTGCACAACAATAATCTTATATTCTATTGACATTAACAACATGACGCCCTCTCATACATTAAAAGATTTAACACAGAGAAAATTAACTTGAATCCCTACTCAAAAGTCCTTCAGCACCATAATTATAATGACGCAGAAAAGAAAATCAATATCAGGTCCACTCTAAATAACATTTTGTAACGTCTACTATTTTCCTAAAAAAAAAAAAAATCTCAACTCTAAATATAAATTACTTTTTCAACATTCTATTGTTAATATTAAATTTAAATTTTTTCTTACACAGTGAACCTAATGAGGTTTTCAGAAAAGAAACAAAAATTTGTGCTTAAGTAATTTATATTATTATATAGTGACTTCCTTCTAAATTATTAACAAGATTCTTCTGATAATAGGCTTCTATTATATTATTTATATTTATATAATATTTATACTATATTATGCTACTTATTAAATATTAAAATATAAAAGACTATATAACCATATAAAAATATATAACCTATTATTGGTGCTAGTTACCTAATCATTGCTCCTATATCTGTCAATACAATATGCTAACCTAAGAAAATATGACTTCGGGTCACTTTAAATAATATATATATATATATATTTACCTTTCCTATATATATATATATATATATATACCACTACTATATTAATCACCCGTATATAAAATCCGGTTTAATAGTCAATATTTAGGCCTAGATAGGGGTACTCGGTAACTACTGTATAATTCTAAAAAGTCATCTTTTTAATATACATAAAAAAGGTAATTTAAAAAAAACAAAAAAAACATTGTTTTTTAGAAAAAAAAAAAAAAAATTACAAAACCGTTTTTTTACACAACCCTATAATATATATAGCTATATTATTATTTATATATATATATACTATAATATATATATATATTATATATATATATACTCTACGGACTTTGATATTCATATACTTATTACTATATATATATATATATATATATATATATATAGGATGGAAAAAGTTTATACTTTAAAAATATGTTACATAATTACTATATATGTAAGATAAACAATGCGGGTACACATATAAATAAACTTCACCTCCATCCACAAACATATTGGTAATCACCGGGTGAAATTGTAACATATCTCCAGATATCTCATATCTTATAGTTATTATATGATTAATCAACCTCTGCTTTGAACGTGCAATCAAGATTTTGATCGGCTAAAGCACGTATCTTTTACGAAATTTTTAGATGAGCAGGGACAGGAATCTTTATTTTAAATCGTTCAATGTTGACTTGAAATGTTTTATACACATTATTCGTTTCCGTAATTTTCCCTATATATAAGTCTAACATAGGAATCATATTATAATACTTTAGTGTTACATCGAAGTATGTATTCTCGTAGCCGTCTATCACAACAGCCGATGCTCGTATTCGGTGACCATGTACGTTATCAGATGCACATACTATACGCATTTTGGATGGGTCACGAGGTGTGAAAGAATGTTTGTCGGAAAATCTGATGTACAATTCAGGGTTGTGGAGTCGGTTCAAAATTTTTCGACTCCGACTCCACCAACTCTTACCAAAAAATTACCAAGATTCAACTCCGACTAACCGAAAGAAAATTACCGACAGTCCGACTCCACCCTCATGGAAAGTTTATTTTTAATATAGTGGAAAATTTTTTTATCATATTATATTTTATAAAAGTATATAAAATATATTTATATATATAATATATAATATCATACTCTCACTATTATATATATTATATATCTACTCATTTAATAAGATAATATTACCTATATAATACGTTTAATAGTAGTATATAATATATTATTAGTATTATATACTATATAATATATATATTATATATATGGCAAATCAATTTGCTTTGTTGTTGGCTTCTTTTGTGAGCAAGGCCCTATATAAAATAATGATGATGAATTTAAAAATCCAATATTTTTAAGCGATGCATTTGTTCCCATCTGTTGAGATATTCTTTTTCTCTTTATAAGTTGAATGAACAGTCACGGCCTTTCCTTCCTGAATTTGACTCCTTTTCGAATTTCTTTTCGGAGTTTTTGAGGAGGTCGAGTTGGGCCTGCACGGGGTGGCCTTTTCCTGTTTTCTGGAATATATTCTTGTTGAAGCGCCGGTAGATAATTGAAAGTTTGGGGAGTTGGAGTTCTGGAGAGAGTATCTTTTAGGTGACCAGATCTGATATATTGTATCTCACTGAGTATCTCAATGAAACGAGGCTTTATATACAATATTTCTGCGAACTTAATGGATAAAACCACTCTGGCACCCAAATTTTTACGATGGATCAAGAGACCCACATATATATTTTTAATTTAAAATTTCTGTGATTTAGTTAGCAATTGAGGTCGCTTTATATCTACTTTCCTTTTCACACTAAACACGCGAGTGGTGAAAGTATGTTATTATCATAGTTATCTAAGATATTATAGCTATCATTCCAAATTCACTTTATGTATGATATGTTGGGCGCATTCCGAAAATGTGCACAAAACATACAAAACATTTCATTATTGAAAGCACTCAAATAAGAAAAATGTACATACAGTGACCAAAGGTTATCATTCACATGCAAGCTATCTGATTATTCCGTAAGCATAAGCATACATAAAACATGTGAATGTACAGTTTCACCAAAAATACAATGAAAGGCACATTCAAATACCTAGCATATTTGATTATGTCCATTAGACATAAGCAAATATAGCAAATTCAAAAAATACCTAAATAGCATATGATTATGCTCCATTTAGATCATACAGCAAATATACAAACCCTTTGATATGCGAGAAACACCATACAAAATGTTATATAAAATTTAATAGTAGAGATATCGCTTACACAAGTTGGTAACAGAATGTCAACTAACGAGGAATTCGTGAACTTTGACTTGGTGAGATAAGATCGCATACCGTGAATATCTTGGTCCATATAGGCCTAATGCGCACGTCTTAATTTCGAAGAGAAGCTCTGACATTGGAATGAAGCACAAAACTATAGGGTAAGGGCTTTCAATGAACTTGTTGCGATTGGGCATGGGTTGGTATAGGTATGGATTAAATGTTCTAACAGCACCAACAGTCATGGCGTCATCAGCCTGGAGAATTTGAAACGAGATCAGTGGATACGACCAGGGGGACACCGAGAAGGTTAAATGGTTATAACCAGTAAAGTTTTTTTTTATTAATTTTTTTTTTTTTTAATTTGCAAAATCATGGAAAATGGTGATGAAATATTCAGAATTCGAAGAGGAGCCTGAAAAGGTTACGTAAGTGGAATTCAATTAAATGGAGTAATCGAGACATACATCCAAGAGTTAGATTGAGAAATGGAGAAAAGAAGTCCATTTCGATAATGTTAATGCTTTCGGTTCGTTTGAATCATCTTTTTGAAGTGTTCTGATTTAGAATTTTTAGTATTATTTTTATTCTTTTTCTTCATTTTGGTTTTTTTCCTTTGGTTATACAGAAGGGCGCTGATTGAATCTGAGAAGTTTTTCTCCGGGTCTCCCAATTAATATAAGGGAAAATCTTGCTACGTTGGCTGGCTTGCTTTTCTCGTCAGCAAAGGCCCTATATCCACAAATATGATGGTGAATTTAAGAAATCCTATATTTTAAACGATGTCACTCTTATCAACATATAATGCGCTAATAAAAGTTGCCCCATCTGTTGAGAAACTCTTTGTTTTTATAAAGCTGAATACTCACGCAGTCACGTAAACGCCTTTTATTGATTTGACTACCTTTTTGAATTTTCTCTTTTCGGAATTTTTGATTCGGATTTCGGTAGTGGCGGCCTTTTCCTGAATTTTGACTCCTTGCTGAAGGCTACGTTTTCTTGAATTTGAAGTTGAGAGGGGCGAGTTCTGGAAGAGAGTATCTTTGTTGAGTCTTCTATTTCCTTTCTGATTTTGTATCTCAACTGAGCTCATGCTTAACGGGAATCGGGCTTTATATACAATATATCGTCGAACTTATGTATAAAATTTTGATATACGAAATTTGAACTTAAATTAAAACCATGTAAATTTCAAAATTTCTGTGATAAAAAAGTTAATTGGAGGAAGTTTTTTCTCATTAATTATATAATATATCTATATATATATAATATATAATATATATATATAATAATACCTATAATACTATAATATAAATATACTCTAATCGTACGTTCTCACTCATATATATATATAAAAACTATATATATATATACTATACGTCACTTATATATATATATATATATATATATTACTTATAAAGGTATAAAAATAATGTAACATTTAATTGTAATGTTGAAAAAAAAGATAATGCGAGTGGATAAAAACTTCTTAATATTGGAGGTCTCCTACAGGACAGAATGATGATAGCTTCCTTCGGGGTTAGTATTCTTAGCTATGATGTAAGACCCATTAAAGCCAGTTCTGTTAGGCTTTCTTCTCCTGTAGAATTGAAAAAGTATGTTTTCATGCTAACTACAATACAAGCTTCAATAAGTTTATTGTGATACCGGTAGCTACAACATGCAGTTTACTTTAATGAGGACTAGCCAAAATGCCGCCAATTTGGCTACGTCAGAATATACTATATGATGTCCAAACCATCCTTATACCTATCCAACCTTTCTTTAATGTTGCAGAGTGGGATGCACGTAATCTCACAACATTCTGCGGGAACCATTCTCAAAATTTACAAACACTATACAGAATGCACATGTTTTTCTACCATCAGATTTACACGTTTTTCTGATTTTCTTATTGTATCCCCTGGTCTTCTGTCCGTGGAATACTATAAAGAATTTATTGGTCTCAGTATTATCAATGCATGTAAATATTTTATAGACTTTTATCATGTTAACTATTAACAACTTGAATGCAATACTTTTCACATTCTTCAAAAATATTGTATTCTTTATTTTGAAAACTATTATAGTACTCCTGAAAACCTTGTTTTTCAGTATGACATTTTATCCACCTCAAAGTATTTTTTATCTGGAATAAGTTCCTTATAATACAAAGTTTCTTCGTTTAAAAATGTATATGGAAAGAACCCCTTGGTAAAGCCTTTATCATTAATACCCATACATTTAGGCATGCTTTTCAGAGCACAAAGAGTGAAAAGCTATTTATCTCTAAATACTATATTTCCATTCGACCCCATTGATATGATTTTATTACCTCTTTTTATAGGATTGCTACTGATATAATTTGAACTTGGGTGAGTTAGTAAAGGAGGCATATACAAACTGATGATCAAATTTCCCGCCATTATGTGCTGCCACAACTACTTTTGATTTATCTTTCTTCTCCGAAAAGTCCATTAGAAAATTAACAAATTGGGTTACAGGAGGTTTTTCACACTATTTTAAATGTAGTAGTTCGTGGGCCACATTATGAGCATACATTCTCACCCTCCTTATCTGTGCATATTTCACATATCATTTGACATTCTAATAAGTAAGGTAACAATTCTATTTTTCTCCGTCCTTTAGCATTAGTACCTTTATCTTGTTGATATGTCTCAATATATAGTAGCATGTATAAACCTCAGGACTTTTAACTTTCTTATTCTTATCATCCTTCTTCCTATTTTTCTTTTTCATGTAACATATATGATACGGTACTCGTCATCTTTATGTTCATATGATGTACCACATGTTTTGCAATAAGCTTTTGTACAATCATGCTGAAACCGACCCAAGCGATCCATCTTTATTTAGGTCAGACAGTTTACAAATTTTTATTTTCTTGCACGTATTATTATCTTGATGATTTTTAAAACATACTGTATTATAAAATTTCCGATTACATTCACGACATTCTTGGGAAACGCCATCCTGATCGAATGGCCCTTTGCATTTATCATCCAAACATTGTCTACATCCATAATGTTCACAATCAAGTTTTTACTATTGAAAGTGTAGCAAAAAGTACAAAATATACCGTTCCTATATGCTTGCTTTTTTTTGGTGTTCCCAAAACATAACTTTAGTTTATTTTCTGCAATCGCATAGTAATGGTTTTTACTATCATGACCGATAATGAATAGGGGGTCGTTTCTGTTTTCATTGGATGTATTATATACTATTTTACACCATTACCTTCAGGTCCAAATACAATGATACGACATTTTTCAACGTTTTCGATTTTTTTGAAATCAGTAGCAATGAAAGATTTATCATATTCCATCCCTCATTTTCTAGCTAGTTCCTTAGCCTCATTTTGAATTGTGGTAGAGTCAATGTCTTTAGCCTTCATACCTTGTCTTACTGTTTTTTTATAGAGCACAATTGCTATGAAAGGGCACCCTGTTGGTAGTTCGGAAAGATGAAGTATAGGATTGTGGGGATGTTCAAAACTAATATTTAGAGGTGTAAGTACATTAGTATTTTTACAAGCGTTTTGATTACCTGTCTTATCATATTTCCCGTTCCCTTCAGAAATACGATATACAGATGCTAAGACCTTAAATTTAGTAAACGCCGCCTTATCACCTGGCTGAAAAGATTCTTGTAAGCGTCTTAGAATCTCGGCCACAGCATTGTCTCTAGCTATATCATGATAACTTATATTAATGTAGAATCTCCTATCAGAACCTTCTTCACCAAAGATAAAATTTACCCTTACACGCATTCTCGCTGTATTATATTCAACACCTTGCTTAATCTCATCGATCACTTCCTCTAGAATTTTTTCGAAGGACTCTTCAATACTACGTCCATTGTTAAAGAAAGCTTCATCAAACACATTTACCTCGTAGGTAAGGCGATCTAATGTCGAGCTAACCTCTTTCATAGATACATGATTTATAGTTGCAACACGGGTTTTACGCTTCTTACTAGGAACACTACCAGCTGCAGGCTTTATCTAATGGAATAGTTATTATATTTCATTAAATATGCTGTTACATAATTAAGGTAGAGCTACTATTAACTACTATACACACACACACACACACACATATATATATAATATATTATCGTACAGCAAGGGGGGTCCTTGGAAACTTTTCGATCCGGCCACTACGCCTGCGAGCCTCACGCGGACTCGGATCTGGTGTTGACATTTGTATCCAGCTAAGTTCGTTTGGGTGGATTTTCCTCCTTTCCACCACCTCTGTTCGGTTGAATTCCTCGTCCATCTTTCTGTATTCTCCTGCTGGATTATCCTCCTACTTTAAAGCCTGCCGTCGATGTCATATGCCGTAAATTTTTGCGCTTTGTAACTAAATTTTAGGTCTAGTTGTCTCTTTTTAGGGTGAAATTTTGAGAGGGCTCGGCTCGTGAGGGGTGTGACAACTGTAAAAAAATCCTTTGGTTTTGGTGAAAAAAAAATAGTCTATGGAATCAATTTGAATTTCCTACTCGGCCCATCCAAAACATCATTCAGATTCCAGATCGCTACTCCCACTCTTTTTCAACAATACCATCTCAGACTGGACAATATGTCTCGCCAAACCACAATAACAGTAGACCGAAATTTTTGACCCTTTCAAACTTAATTTTTGAAACCCTTTAAGAATTCTAGTTCTCACAGTCCACAAAATCTACCAATACCTCTCTAGAAACCACAAGTCACTTATCAGAATTGCAAATCCTTCTATCCCCTCCTTTCATCCTTTTCCACACCAACACAAACACATTTCTCACCACACCACTCACTCATTTTCCCGCGGCCGGTTTCCCCTTTCATCTTTGTTTCAGCACATAGCGAGCAAATCAAATTGCCCTTTCTAAATACAATCACATCACCTCTCTCTCCTCTTTCTCCTCAACATTTATTTTCCTCTGGTGCCCATTCAAGTACCAC
>JABUQX010120038.1:32500-37834 GCA_015478945.1 Trachelipus rathkii | reverse complement strand
TACCTGTAAGAATAATGCAGAAGATGGTAGATTGTTCAGTACGAATTGATGATGAAAATGAATATTTATATGAAGACAGAAAGACATAATTTCCAATATTAGTTATTAACAACAAGGTAATACCCAGTTATTATAAGTAAGGATGCAACTTGTTAAGTTAAATTCCATAGTAGTAAACCCTTAAATATCATACTTACACACAGGATTTATGAACCTATCAACTGAAGCAAACATTAAATTGAATCTAATTCCATGTAAACTATTAAGAAAATGGATATTGTAGTAAGAAACTTGCAGAAGTTTAAAGAACTGACTTTCTGGCAAAGAAAAGATTTATTGAGACGCGGATATGGGCTTAGGTTTTCAAGTACGTTTCTCATTATCAACATTATAAAAGCGATCTTGATGAACTGGAAAAAGGGTAAAGAAAAAAAGGGATAAAAGAAAAAACTAAGAAACAAGCGCACTTGCTTAATGCAAGTGGTTACTTCCAATACATCTGCAGTTAATTTTGGAATGATACACCAGGGCTACATAGCTTAATAAAAAGGTTATGATCATGTGGGTGAGAATAAAATGTTGGTGGCTTTGTTATTTGAATCAACCATATATTTTGATGCTTATAACGACTCAAAGGTTGTTAATAAGGTTCTATGGAACTTAAGATTCAATGACGTATTCACATTTTAATCATAACTTAAATAAGATTTTGACAAGAAATAGACAGCAAATGTGTTTAGTTTTGAATTTATTAGCGATTGTAATCATGTTCAGGTAGTTATTATTCTACAAGTAAACAAAATACAATGACCAATCGAAGGCAAATCTATCGTTGTTAAGTGTCTCACTCTTTTCTTGAGTTCTGTGGAAAAATTTTTGAAAGGACTTTTAAAGACTTTCACTTCAATAACTTTTCATATTCCTCTTAACAACAAATAAACTTTCATAATACAACATGTACATTCAAATACAAACCTTTGAAACATTTAAACAGATAAAATTCTACAATGGTTTTCCCCACAGCAGAGACAATGTCATTGACCCAGTCACGTATGATGGCTCCATAGGACTGTTGTGTAACGAACTTTTGATTTTTGCAGTTCATATCTTATGAATGAATCTCTACTGTGAATAACAGTCTATGCAAATATGGATCAGTACTGCAGGAGTTAACAGAAAGACCTATGGGAAAATTTACCTCCAACCTTCATCTCTTAAAACAAATGATATCTGAAAATAATTAATAATAATAATAATAATAATAATAATAATAATAATAATAATAATTGAACAAATTATTGTAGAATAAATGAACAGTTTCTACATGAAAATATTGGTTTAATTGAATAAATAATTAACTGGGAGAAAAATATCAAGAATTAAACCTAATTATTCTTAAGAATTATTTATTTCAAAACAAAAACGCTGTGGCATTAACTGAATTTACACCACACAATAAGTTTACCTGTACTTTCTTTCCTTGCAATATGAGAAGAGTTTTGTCTATCCCCTCCAAAATATTGACATTTATTGAGAATATAATTTAAGATATGTTTATAAACACAAGAAAATTCACAATTTTGAAAAGGTTTAAAGTTTAAGTTGGCTGGCTGAAGAAGTTATAGTATAGTATATAGAATATAATATATATATACTTATATATATATATATATTATCTATCAATACATATATACTATAATATATACGATTATTATATATATATATACGTTCTATTGATATTATATATATATATATATATATATATATATATATATTAGATAGTATCGTGATATAATATACGTATATAATTTATATAATATATATATATATATATATATATATATTATATTAGACCACTACTATAATATATATATATAATTATATATATATAATATTATATAATATAGATATATATATATATATATATATATAATATATATATATATATATATAAATTTTAATTCAGAATTATTACGTTATTGAACAGGTTCCAAGACTGAAGAACAGATCTAAAAAACTTCAAATGACATGAGATTTAACATTAAATATTTTCTAGAAGCTCCCTCAAAGTTACTATACAAGTTTTAATTATGTCTATCAGTCTTACTTCAAATGCACGTTTTCATAATAAAGATGATAATATCGATAAAAGTAGGTTTGAAAACCTTCTATGCCCTAATATACCTTACCATCCTAGTTCTTGTGCTTATTGTAGGTTTCTAACTCATAACGTAGTCTTAGGTCAAAGAAAGGAAAGGTTTATCTCTTATACTATATATAGTTCAATAATTGAAATTTGAATTTCTGTCCACCCCAAATATTTGTATAGTTTTTAATTAAACCATACATTGTCAATTGTATTAAATGTTCATAAAAAACAAAAAATGTTTTAAAATTTTTCTGATCAGCACATAAATTTTAACGTGAAAACTAATGCTTTCTCACTGAATTTGGTTTAAAATTTCTTATTGTAATTTGCCTATGCGGAGACCAATTAGTTAAAAAAGTTAACTCTTCAGTCTCTAAATTTTTATCAATCTAGCTTATTAAATGAAAAATAGTCGAAGAATTTTCAAGAGACAATCGGTTTTATTTCTTAAAGGTGATTTTTTATCCATTTGAAGGGCAAGAGTTAATACGTTCAAAAAAAAAACATGGTTCAGAACAGGGCGTGGTAAGATTGTGCTTTTGTCAAAATGTTGTTATGAAAATATATAACTTAGTGATAAACAAATAACTTAATTTTAAAAACTATTTACTATTTTATAGAGGATTTTTACTTCGAATAGCCCCTACTACATCCAATACCATCATCTATATACTTATAAATAAAAGTTGTTAACTTAATATTTACAAAAACTACAATTGAATATTTAAGTGGATATTAATTAATAAGACTTGGAGAAACATAATATCTTAGTTTTCATTAGTTACTTTTAAGGTCAAATACCTATAGAAAAGAATAGATGAATTATAAACACTATTGGGGAAATTATGAACCATTGTTTACAATACTAATACAAAAATATGAGTAAAAAAAGAAGAAAAAACAAAACAAATAAGGGGTCATTGAGACTCTTAATATAATAAGATAAGGGCGAACATATAAATATTTGTCTATACAAATAGGAAGCTACAAGAGTTGAATTAGGGCTACATGTCAAATATTTAATTAAAATAATTGATCAAGCAAAGCATAGCTTATTTACGCAAGTGAGTCAATGAAACCTTAATACCAATAAACTAACCTTCAGTAGCAATCACTAAGCCTTCTGCCATAAAAGTATGAAAATATGTTTTTAAGAATCATGGTTATAACAAGTTCACAATCCTCTTTTTTATGCAAATATCATCGGAATTTAAGGAAATTATAAAATCAATTAATTAAAATTATTAAAATATACTACAACATTAATCAAGATAATACCAAGGTGACTAAATATAGTAAAGAATTTTTTCCTTTTCAAGTAAATAATGGACAAATTTACAATACCTTCTTGAAACGAATAATCTTTAATCAAAAATGCTTCCATTAAACAACTGGAAAAGGTAGGGTAGTATTTATATATCTGACTGCAAGTAATAGAATATTATTGAAATTGCACACCAATTAAAAAACCTGGTAATCGTTATTTAGTGAGTATTAATTAATCTAGAACATTACCCACAAATGTCTATCACAGTGAAGTAAGCAATACCGAACAATATATAAAAAATTAATAACTGGTCTTCCCATCCTAGTAAAAAGTTGAAGAATTAAAAAATGTAAATCTCCCCAAATATCCAAAATTACACTTTTTTTTCTTAAAAGAAATAATAACCACACCGAAGATACACACGTTAGCCAAATAGTTTAAGGGTTCATTTAAAGGTTTATCCAATATTAATCTAGCCACAACAATATTTTATCAAATCAATTGCAATATTAGTTAATTTTTTTTTTTTTTTCAACATCTGTCGAAAAACAGAATGATAAACATGATTCTCTGTTTTCCGCATCAGATCAAAATAGCTTATTTTTGTTTGGTAAATTCAGATTATGGAAAAACAATCACCAGGGAATCTTTTAGTCGAATATCACTTTTCTGAATGCTTTATCAGCCTTCTGTTATGATTTCGTTTTGGACTTTACTATTCATCAGTATGATTTTGTGTTTTAAGTCTTCTAATACAACAGTTGTCAATTCTTTGAATGCCAAAAAGCTTAATATTGCCATTAATTATATTTGCGTTATGACAAAATTTATCATACCTGCCGATGGCTAGAAAATTTTTTAAGAGTATTGTATAAATAAGAGATAGTCATAATTAAATTACACACCAATTTGCAAAACCTCTACTAGGCAAAGAATTAACTCGGTTGATTTGGCCGACAAGAATATACAAAATACTGAAACAAAACGGAGCAAAAAAATTATTCTACATCTATAAATATTAATGATTATGAATATATATATATATATATATATAATAATATATATAGTATATATACTATAGATTATATTATATCATATATAGCATTATATATATAAATGTATAATAACTAGTATAATAATAGATCTATATGTGGAGTTGGGATCCGCTGCCGCTGGTCTCTCTCGCTGACACAACACCGTGTTGGGATTAATGAGTCAAAACCATGTTGTTTCCACTCTTTTATTAATAGGTGTGTTAGCACCTCACAATAGACAAACAAAAGCCCTTCTCATAAAGCTTGTAACCAGCAGAGCCCCATCAAACCCCTAAGGAGCACACATGACATTATTGCGATAATTTACATGATCCCAATTTCGACCCGTAGAGGAATCCATAAATAAGGAATGTTCATATTGTGTAATTATATAAAATTATATGCTCATCAGATAAAATAAAAATAATATTATTCATTTCGACAACATTATATTATACATTAAAAATCATTCAATGCTCATCAAGATAAAAATAAAAATAAATATATTTCCTTTAAACTATGGCTTTAATATTTAAAAATCACTTTTATATTGAGTTACAAATTTGTCCGGCCAACCATGATGCGAAAAAATTCATATGGGAATCTCTTCAGAGTTAAAATTGTTCATGCAAATAAAAATGACAACTAATTAACATCGAAATCTTGATACCTACCGCTGGAAAAAAAGAATTGATTAAGGGTGTTATTACCGTTCCGAACTCCGTCTTTTTAAAGGGACTGCCGAGAACTCATTAACACAGTGGAATTACACATTTTAGTATTCTTACAAAAATTTTACTGTACTTATTTTTTTAAAAGAAATACAACATGTAGTAAGAAGTACTTACAAAGTATGAATAGAGTTATATACATTATTTAAATTA
>JABUQX010120038.1:20000-27500 GCA_015478945.1 Trachelipus rathkii | reverse complement strand
GTTTATAAAAAATAAGTTTTAAAAATGGTTATAATAAACAATAATAAATAATAATAAGTAATAATTAAGTAATAATAAAAATAATAATAATAATAATAATAATAATAAAATAAATAATAATAAAAATATCTGCCCACTTCAATATATTAAAAATAAATTAAGTAGTACTAATGGTATAATAATAGTAATCATAATAATAATAATAAGAATAATAATAATATAATGATAATAATAATAAATAATAATATAATAATAATAATAATAATAATAATATATCAATAATAATAATATAATAATAATAATAATAATAATAATAATAATAATAATAATAATAATATTAATAATAATAAAGATAATAATAAATAATAATAATAATTAATGAAACTAATAATAATAAATAATAGTAATAATAATAATAATAAATAACACAAACAAACACATAAATAGAATAATAACAACAATAAACAAAACATAATATAATAATCAATAATAATTATAAAGGTAACACGTGTCAATAATAAAACAATTACAAGAAAGGACAAAATTATAACAATGATTCTTTACAATTATTTTTATAATCATAATTACAACTAAATTATAATAAATTTTCAATAAATTATAAATAGCTACAATCATCTGTACAACAATAAAAATAATAATAATAGTAATAATAATAAATAAGTAAAAATTAATAATATTAATTATAGCAATCATAATTACGATAATAATAATAATAATAATCATGATAATAATAATGATAATAATAATAATAATTATTAATAATAATATTAAAAACAATAATAGTAATAATAATACAATAATATAATAATAATAATAATTTAATAATAATAATAATAAATATAATAATAATAATAATTAATAATATGATTATTATAATAATAAATAATATCATAATTAATAATAATATAATAAAATTAATAAATAAATAATAATAAGTATTAATAATAAAAATATATAATAATATAAATAATAATAATAAAAAATAATATAATAATATTAATTAAAACCATAATAATTAATAAATAATAATAATTAATACATAATAATATAATTAATAATAATAATAATAATATTAGTAGTAATGGTAGTAGCTAGATTTTACGTAGGTTCAATCCCAGATAGTTATTATTATATTTATTTAGGTAATACGTTTTTTAATTTTTTAGTAAAAGATTTTCGTAGAGTTTTCGTTTTGAAGGTCTGTGGGTGCGATTGAGTTGTAAAGTTTTAGCAGCTTTGTGCTGACGCTTGAGTGGCTTTTTTTAGTCTACAGAAGGAGGGTTTATGTAAGTATTATCTTCTTAGGTCTATTTGATTTGCTACGCGCCTTGCGTGGTTTGAATGAAAATTTGCTAGCAAGAAGTCGCAGGAATTGTTATGGATAATTTTATGTATCTCTTCAGGAGTGATATATTTAGCAAGTCTTTAAAATGCTAATATCTTTAGGCTTTTGAATAATGTGTTGTGGATGGCTGTAAAAAGTTCTCTTGTATGCAATGAGGCGAATAAATCGCTTCTGTGTTACTATAACAAGGTGAATTACTGAGTTACTTGTCGTACCGTAGATAGGAAACAGTAAAGTAATTGAGGGTGTATTAGTGAATAGTTTAATTTCCTAAGAATGTAAAGTGGTACAAAATTTCTTAATTTAATTAACATATACAGTATCTCGACAGCTGCTAACTAGGTTGTTAATTGTTCTTTAAATGTCAGTTTATCATTCGATCGTTAATCCAATTATTTTGCATTTGCACCTATTCAGTTTCTACAGTGTTAATATTAATATGTAAATCGCTTAATGGTTTGTTGCTAAAAATTATGTAAGATGTTTTATTTAAATTTAATGATAGCTTATTAGCACTATCCATTCATTATTTTTTTATTAATGTGTCAGTTGCTTTACGAAAGGAGACTCGGCATTTTGTCATTTATTAGAATGAGAGGGGTATCGTCAGCAAAAGGACTGGGAAAAAAGCGTTATGAGAGTTTGAAACAGATCATTTGTATATTAAATGTTAAATAAAAACGGTCCAAGAATTGAGCCCTGGGGGTTACGCCGGTTGATGTTTGAAGTGTTGGCTGAATTAGTTCATTTAATTTTTACGTTATGAGGATCTCTCCTTTAAGAGCTTTTTAAACCATTGTAAGTTGTGCCCTTTCAAAGCCCATTTTGTTTCATTACTTAATAGTATGTCAATGCATCCCAATTTTATGTCAAAGCTTCGTTTTGTGAAACTCGTAATAATAATAGCAGGGGGAAGTCTTTAGGTTTTCTATATTGTCTGTACAGTTTTCGGTTAAGCAAATGATGGCATCAGCAGTTGAACGTCCTTTTCTAAATTCAAATTGTGAATTCATTAAGAATATTGTTTGATATTAAAATATTCAGCTTAACTGGATTGAAAAAACTAATTCGTCAAATATTGTACTAATCGTGTTATGTGATAGCTATGGATCTGTTAATTTATTGCTAGGCAAAGGTTTCTCCTTTTTAGGTATAAGGATCAATTGCTGTTCTTCGAATATATGGGAAATCCTGTCAAAAATGAAGTTCATTGAACAAGTTTTTAAAGGCTGGCTATTATGTCGGTAGCGAGTTTGAGGATGTGATTGGGGATAGAATGAAGATCATCACATTTTTTGTTTTTTAATCCGGCGATTACTTTTTTTACCTCCGGGACAGTGATAGGAATAAAGGAAAAATGAGACTCGTAGTCTGGGAGAAAAGTTTCATAATGATGTTTGACTAAGGGGGCTTGCTCCAAGATTTGCCTTTCCGACGTATTACGAAGTAGTCATTTAGTCGTCTGCATCTTATTTTGGCTCGGTTGTTAACTGATTGTTTAATTCAGTTCTTTTATACATTGTGAGTTATAACTTGTTAAGAAAATTTGTAAACTAAAAGGAAAAAGAATAAAATTTATTGTGCAACTTTTATTCATGCATTTAAGCCTTTAAGTTTTTGTTAATTATTACTTATTTACAAAAACTTTAATAAAATACCAAATGCAAAAAATAGCGATTTTTCGGTGTTGCTGCCAGAGGTACAAAGATGGCGAACGTGTAAAAATTTGTGGACTATAATTCTGAGACACCACCTCACTAAAAACATCTACACACCGGAATTAATTGTGTATTGGAATACCAAATAGAGTCCATACTAAATATGCTGAATTGCAGAATTAAATTGCGGAATGATATAGGCATTTCGCTAACTGCAATTCCGCAACATTTTTCAAATTATCGCAATCGCAATTACGCAATTTATTTTTGGTTTATTCCGCAATTGCCGGAATTGCGGACTTAAATCTGCGGAACGCCCCACCTCTGATAGCATAGAATATATTATAGTATATATATTATATACTATATATATATACTATAGTATATATATATATACTAATATATATATATATATATATATATATATATATATTATATAGGGTTGTGAAAAGTTTTGTTACAGCGGTGTATCACCGTACGGGAAGTTTAAGTATGAAAATGTGATATAAAGTTCGATTATTTAATTCATTAATGAGGATGGGATATGTTACGTTGGTGCACACGCGCAATACGAAAACCGCTCACAAACATGCGAATGTCGAATGGGATGATATTTTTTATGGCTTCTGTGAAACGCACATAAAAAATGAGGTGGGCTCTTGCTCTCGACATTTTTTGATACAGTTGTTCGTTTTCCACGCAAATGTACGCCCAATAAACGACTAGACGTCATCCGTAGACATTCATGTGCCTACAAAAGCCGAAACGTGTTAATATGAAAAATAATTAGTTTAAATACAATAGGCATATCCGATGAAGTATTTAAAAAATCCGCATACAGCTAACAAAGGAATTAAATTAATATACCTAATGCATACCCTTTAGATTACATTGATATGTATTATGTAGCCTAATAAATACGGCCATGTGAATGTGTACAACCAACTAACAGCTATCATATGGAGGTTTTGTCATAACCTACAAATTATGCGTAATAAAGTGTAGTGAAACGTATAACTTCAGAGTGGTTTGTTTAGTCAGAGCATACATTTGGAACATGCCACGTGACCAGTAAACGCAGGACGAAAAGCGTGACGACATGTTGGAGGTGTACATTACGCAAAAACAGGAATGCTCGCAGCAGCCGTCCTGCAGCAATAGGACAACGTTATCCACATGCGACGCCACCACCGACGCCAGCATTGGCATCCATAGAAGTTTACAAAACCGGTTTATTCAAGGTTACAGGGTCGATAGTTCAACCCCTTCATACATACGGCGAGGGGATCGTGTCTACTTTACATTCGACGTCGAACTGGACGTTCTGCTATACACCCTTGAAAATCCAACGTCCTCATTACGGCAGGCTAGTTCGGCTTGGGGAAACCGGATTCGAAGGAATACCATACACGGATTCGGGTTTGCATACAACAATGTATCCAATACGCCATACATTGCATGGTGTGCCATCGTGGAGACCAAAAAGAGCGGCTGGGATTCCTGGCTGTCATTGATTGCCTTCTATTGGATGTACCGGACTTATTGGAAATATCTTATGGACCGATGAATCTCGCTTTACCAATAACGGTATGTAAAACAGGTGGAACTTCAGACAAATTGGGGGGAAACAAACCCTCATATAACATTCACTAGCCATCAACAGGTCTCATACTCAGGCAAACGTCTTGGCCTTGTGGTTATACCAATTAGAGGATTATCGGGCCCTTAATTCTTCAGGACAGGACAAGGTTACTTTCCATTTCGTGCAGACGCGTCCTTGTTGACTCCTGCGTGATGATACCTTTTAAGAACACAAGAGAAATATATTACTAACGGTAGGGTGCCCAGCACATAATGCAGCTATAGTGATACTACCTCGACAGAACCTTTCGGGGAGAAGATGGAACGGAAGATCTGGTCCATTTCCCATGGCCTGCGCGTTCACCGGACTTAAACACGCACTGGGAACTAACTTTCGTGGGGTATCTCAAAAACATACCGTGTACGCTGGGTTTAATGACCCGGTAACCTCGCCCGATGATCTCGCCGTCGAATAACCAACGAATGTAGGGGAATCAACCAGGCGTCACTGTCATTGGCATGCAATTGAACTATGGAGCCAAGGCTGGAAGCATGTATTCGCCGTTGATGGAGGCGCCTCGAACAACATTTCGTAAATACTGTATGGTACCAAGTCTGAAATGACCTGACGTTCTCTCCCTTCTGCATTGCTGTGGATTAAAATTATAGGTGTAAATTTGTTATGCTAATAACAACGTTATTACATTACATGTATCGATATTATGAGCTGGTCTTGAATACCATGTTTTCTACGCTTCTTCACATTCACGGTTATAAAACTATTGTGGGTAACATTGAAAGCGTTATGGGGTATTACATTGCGTGGAAACGCAAGAGACTGTTATCAAAAATGTCCAGAGAGGAAGAGTCCCACTCATTTTTTATTGTGTATTTCACAGAAGCCATATAAAAAATATATCATTCCCATTCAGACATTCGGCCAGTGTCTTGTGCGCGGTTTTGTATTGCGCGACACGCGGACACGTGCGCAGGACACCAACGTGAAACATATCCTAAATCTCCTAATGAATTTAATAATCGAACTTATATCTCTTCACATTTGTCGATACTTAAAACATCCCGAACGGTAACTACCCGCTGGTAACATAATCGTTGAGACACCCTGTTATGTATATATATATAATATATATATATATATATATATATATATTATATATATATATATATATATTATAGTACAGATGTATATATATAATAATATAGTATATATAATATATATACTATGCCGGGGTAAAGGTAGAGCACAGGACTAAAACATGTTGTTTCTGAAAAATCCTGTCCAAAATCAAGATATCGATATGTCATATATAATATTATAATAATATAACAAAATAATATATATAATATAATATATAACATGTAATATATATAAATATATAATATAACTCATAGCTTATTTATATAATAGTAATATTAGGACCCTTATATACATAGCGATATATTTATTTGGATTAGAACTTGTTTTCAGAACAAATGTGGCCTGTGCTATACCTGTACCAACTTAACCGGTATATATATAACAGGACTGCCGGATTATCCCGACCGGCCGAATATTCTGGAATCCGGTTTTAACCTTCAGCCGGATATCGGTATCCGGCTATTCACTATCCGGCCCAATCCCTAATAATATATATATATATATATATATATATATATATATATATATATATATATATATATATCATATATATAGATATATACCGTTATATATATATATATATATAATATATTATATAATATATACTATATATATATATATATATATATATAGCATCGGGCGGGGACTCCGGACTCACCTTAGGCATAACTTGGGTCTTCCCGACCTCCCCTAATGCACTTGTTTGGAGAATTTTTTTTTTGAAAATCAAGGCCCTATAGTCGGTCATAAGCACCCAAAAAAATAATAATGTTTTTTGTCAGTCATTTTGTATTTAAACGTTTTAAATAAAGTGTTTTCAGTTGGGACCGGGAGGGTGAGCGGACCACCATTGAGGGGTGAATCAAACCATCTGTTTAAATTCCTCTTTTAAGTGCTAAATTCCAATTTTAATATTTTAATCTTTTATTAATATAATAATTATTTATCAATTAAAAATTTCGTCAATTAAGTAATTTAAACAATCGTCCAATAATGAATAAATAAAAAAAGAATAAAATAATATGTCCCGATTCACCCCTCTCGCTCAAAAAATTTTGACACTTTTTTGAATTCTTTTTTTTATTAAAATTGTCATTTTTTTTAAAAAATTCAATTAACATAATAAGTAACTTTTATTATATTTAAATTATAAGTACATTATAAGAATCTTAAAAATAATACGTAAATACGAAAAAACAATGGTGGTCCGAGTCACCTTTCCATCAATTTTTTACGGCGGGGTGAATCGTGACCAAGTTAGGCCCCGTGATTTGCCCATAATACTGTTTGGATCAAAAAATTTACTTTGCCAGTTTAAAGCTTAACGATACTCAAGTGTATCCACTGAAAAAAATTAAAATATCCACCCACAATTTTTCATTTTATAAGAAGTTAAAAAAACTCACATTTTTTCCAAAAGTGAAATTCTATTGAAGGACATTTTGTACCCTAATTCTAACATTTTTTAAAAATATAAAAACTTTCTAAAAAGAAATTAAGATGATCTAAATAAAACTTTGTAGTAGTATTACCGCGTGGCTATTAAATGATGAAATGAAATTTTTTCTATTTTTTTATTATTTTTTTATTTATTAGAGTGGACCTGAAATCACCATCTCTCTAACAGAGGCTGGCCCCGGTCACCCCGCCCCGACGCATATACCGTATAAATTATGACTATTTATAATTATATATACCTATATATCGATATAATATAATATATATATGATCATATA
>JABUQX010120038.1:5000-15000 GCA_015478945.1 Trachelipus rathkii | reverse complement strand
TGGGACCACTATTTTAGTATTGTACTTTTACATGGGGATGAGATATATAGGAAAACCAATTATGGGAAAAAATATCCATATTTCATCAGAATCTGCTGAACTCAACTATTACCCTATATCAACACTCAGTTTGTTAGTAGCCTACATATTGTGATTTATTTCAATACAAACTTTCAATGAGATAAGTTATAATGCTTATTCCGCGCGAGAATAAAATGTGTTACATTTATTTGAGACACTTTGTGTTGGTACCAACATTCATAATAGCAGTTTTAGTGTTTTTATCTCTTCACAATTGCCCTGATTAGGGTTCATTCAACTTTTTAAATCTTGGTTGAAGAAAGGGTTATGCGGGGACTCTGACAATCTCCCTGCACCCAGATTTTCATAACCGTTCACGGAAGCTACAAAAACAAACAATACACTATAACAAACAAACAAATCTAGTTATTAGAATTTCTGCTGTCAAGAATAGGGAATAGAGGTTTGCAACAAGCAAAAGCATCTATCCAGATAAAAATTTGGCAACCAAAACTGGCAAAAATTAACAAAGAAAAGCTAGACTTTGGCTTCAAATATATGAATTATGGACCGGTGTACACTAGAAAACGCTAGAAGAAACTAGGAACATGGGCCTTGCAAATGGGACTTTCCAACCCGAGCCTCAAATATGCGCGAATTACTTTTAATTTTTTTTTTTTTTTTTGAAGTTAAACTTAAAAGAGATAAAAACTACAAATGCTTCCACATATTTTATTTATTATTTCAGTTAATCATTTTATTTACTTGTAATTTTAGCTATTTAATTTCCAAATTTAATGTTGAAGTTGACCAATTGGTGTATGGCATATTCTGTTATAGTCTATGCAACTAAATTTCCTTCTATATTAGCCGCAAAACACTTCCGATAGTGATACCAAACATCTTTGCTGTGTTCAATGACTTATGTCTATTATTTTTTAATAGATTCTCCTAAGGCCTTGTGCTCTATATATACTACTATATATAATTATAATATAGCTACTAACTATATATATACATATATATTATAATTCTATAACTTTTTTCTTTTTTTTTCAGCTACCAAGAATATAATACACTAATACTATTAACCCTACTTAACTATCAACTCATATCATAACACTCAGTCTACTGCAGCACATATAATGTCAATACTTACTTCCGACTCAACTATAATCAATATCTTATACCCTGCCTTCCGTACTCCCGCCACACTAACACTACGCGCTCACTCATCATACTATTACCTCCTAATCAACTTAATCACTACTACTAATTCAACCACTTACCCTATATAGGTATTATATACTACAACCTCATATATTCGACATCTAGGGTTATTCAGCTCACCTGACTTAAAGAATCAAGACCCAACCTTCATTAAGCTTGAAAACTAGAATGATGTTGCATTCCGATCCATAGAGTACGCTGAGCGTTCGTCCGGCTATCGGAATTTGGCCGTCTCTCCGTGCACGGTCGGTGATTGCTTCATGGACTCACTCAATGCGCTAGCACGGGTCGCGAGCCCCCTTCCACCCAGACGAATCTCCCGTACAACCGAACTCCCCCCAGTCAATGCCGTGAAGAGCACACCTCCCAGCTCTGCACGCACCTGGAAACAGAGTGACGTACTGGGTCTCAGCTTCAGATGAGAGCCCTAGCGCTGCTGCAAACACAATATAAGACCCACTGATGTAACCTTCTGTACCACTTTGTACTACTTCAAACGCGTGCAGCCATTGAATCGTTCTCGCAACATCGCACAATGTCGAGCACAGCACCAGCTACAGCACAGCTAACCATCGGCACTTACTGAGTCACCGACAAGCAGCAGCACGTCCGCTCAGCAGAACGATCGAAGAGCCTTGACCAGTGAACACTAGAAGATGCCGAGCAGTGTGATGACAATCGACCGTCGTTCTGTGGTAAAACAATCTACATAACGAAATGTTCTATGACACCACTCCGGACGAACAACCTCTGAGCGAGAGGCAATGGAGCGCGCAAGCCGATGTCTGTGTTCGTGTGCGTGCTCACTTAGTCACCATCACCCAGATCGACCTTAAGTATGAGATAGAGGACTGATAGCGTCAACTGTGCAAGAAATCCTCCCACCCCTTTCCATAAGTTGACAGACTCCATAGCAGATTGATTGACGACAGCACAGTGAAGTTGTATAGCTAAGTCCCACTCACCCATCCAGCACTGTTCGCCTACATGACATTGACACGTCTTGCATACACGCATAGATACCGCTGATATACTCTAGACGATACCCGTGGGCACGCTGCACTCTTTTGGAGCACTCTACTTGCGCAGTAGTAGGTCGCAGCCCCTATCCACCAGACGCCACCACTTACTCTACTTATAACTACTACTGTACTATACATCATACCTATACTACGCTATTATATGGCTAATATATATAGCCTAACTCAATTAGGTATAATTATATATATACTATTAACTATATACCTATCACCTATACTAATTATAATACGGCCCGCCTCGATAATACCGAACTAATTATAAGTCACATACCCACGACGACATGTTCAAAACACTGCCTGTACATAAATCACGTACATGCTGTCGCACAGAAAAACCTCCGCTTATATTATATTACAATAATGTATATATACTATTATCACATAGATATATATTATCATATATATATAGTATATAACTATATATAGCTATAATACTATATATATAATACTATATATATATATCATATATAATATATATATAATATATATGACATATATAAATTAGATATATATATATATATAGATTAATATGATATATATATATAATATATACACCTGATACTATAACTATATCTATATAATACTACGCTATATATTATAATATAATATATAATATATACTATACTTACTATAGTACTGTATTATATAAGTATAATTATTATATGATGACTAGTGTGATGATGTTAGAGCTACTTAGAGGCAACTCTTCAAGCAGTTATTAATCAAAATTCTTTACTGTCAACTGTTTCTCTCAGCCTAAAACTCCATATTACTCTAATATTCTTTTAAATTGACTTAGATTGACCTTAATATTAAGGAACTTCAAGCATGATCGTCTTATTTTAAATCTAAAGTGAGTTTCTGAAAGAAATTCGTTTATTCTTAATTTAAATCGAATTTTTTTGAGGAAAACTTTAGTATGTATAAGCATATATTTTATCGGGAGTATGTTTGTGTAAAAATGCAACAAGTGAATTAATGATTAACAATCCTTAAATAACAAGTCAAAATTCGCACAGCAGAGCGACACAAATCATTTCTTCTCTCTCGCTCTACCTCTTCTTCATTCATATTTCTTCTTCTCTCTTACTCCTCTCACCGCTCCAAATCATCTACTCTGCTTCTTCTTCTTACTCTCTTCTCTTCCTTCTTCTTCTTCTTCTTCTTCTTCTTCTTCTTCTTCTATCTTCTTCTTCTTCTTCTTCGCTTCTTCTTCCTTCCTTCTTCTCTTCTTCTTTCTTCTTCTTCTCCTTCTTCTCTTCTTCTTTCCTTCTTCTTCTCTCTTCATCCCTTCTTCTCATCTTTTCTTTCTTCTTTCTCATCTTCTCCTTCTTATTATTATTAATATTATGATTTTATTATTAGTAATTATATATTATTATTAGCATTATTTATAAATATATTATCATCATTGTTATCATTAATTATTATTATTATTATTCATACTGATATTAATTATTTTATTATATTATTAGATCTTAATTCATCTTTCTTAAGTTTCCTTACTAAATTATTCTATCGCAATTAATATATTGTTATACCAATCTCTAGTTCGACAGCGCAGGAATTCGGCACGTAGCCATGAACAACTACTGCCAATCTCCTAATATATGATAGTCAAATGAATAGTCACCTCAACCCCCACACTTACATATAACATTAAGCGTCATCGTAATTTGTCTCCAACGACAGAAATTAACAAGTCTTGGAATGGCAGTACATAATGTACACAAAGAATGAAATTATCTTCATCAGAAACATTCGGAGAACAACCAGCACGCGTAGTAACAAGCCTTTAGTGTACCGGAAGCGAAAAACATAGAAGAAGGAAACCTGATCTATAGTACTGCTACATTTAAACTTTCCACTAGACAATGGCAATTAGGTATCTTCACGGTTAGAAAAAATAAAGAGTTGGTGGAAAATAGACAGCTAAAATTATGCATCAAAACGAGTCGAAAATATTGAGTTACACCAAAAAACGTGAACCCAGTTCGACATTTTAAGGACATATCTAAGTAGACACAGAACAATCCCATTGCACTGTCATCTAACATCAATTGAATGTACATAATCTAGTTCATTCCGGTTCAAGAGTTTAAATTAGGACCAGGAGCTGTATTGAGAGAACTAACAAAATCCTTATACACCTTAAACACAAAATGGAATTTGTAATCAGTGGCACATATTTTACAGACAAGAGATTTAATCTTTTTTTACTTATGAGGGCTCGAGCCCGACCAGCATTCGGAGTGATAGGACACGAGCGGGGGACGACCAATCCTTCCTCGTCCACCGTGGGCTACGGCCCGAACCCCGAACCACCTTCCATCCGTTTTCGAGACCGGTCTATCTGGAGGGCTATCCTTAGTTTAAAAAATCAAACAATTAAAATACACAACGTAATATCACTTCAAATTCCACATTTCTCATGCGTCAAGGCAGCAGGAGTAGCATGATAAAAAGCGGAATTTTGCAATCTGCCTAGCCCACACACTCTGTCACCTTTGCGTTGACATTTCTATGTGTATGTCGAATAAGTCTAACATTCGCAACAATTCTGTTCCATTATTAAAGAAATTTTAAAATTCTTATCTTACAGCTTTTACATGTTATATTCACTAATATCATTGTCTTCTCTGACTAAAGCAGATTCTTCGTTATCTACAAAAACATGTCAATGGTTAGAATCGCTTCGCACTTATTTGTAGTTCTTAATTACACACCACTGTCTAGTACAACTGCTGACACAGTTTATTTACAGATGTAAATGGCTTGCGACTGTCTGGTTAGCGTACGAGTGAATACGCGCAACGAGTCGCTCTATCACTATACTCGCCTCAGTAGCAGTTGACTGTGTCCGCAACTAGACAAGCAGAAACCCCTATAAAAAGATATTGTTTTATTCTCGTATTGGCCTTTGTCTGCGTAAACTAACATTAAATTCTTTAGAGCACTTTTTTTTTTTTACATTTTTAATAATATAAATATCAATAAATAAATAAACATAAATAAAATATAATACCATAACATGTGCAAGTATGCTCAAAGAATAAGTAAAACTTTTAAAAAAAAAACAATGGGTATATTCATTTACTGACCAAGTATTCCAGCACAGGCTAATACAATAATAACTTAAACATACAGTAGGGTCAGTGTAATAGACTGCGAGTATTGGGGGGCTTGCGATAAATTTAAAAATAAGCTGCAATTCTGTTTCGAAAAAAAAAAAAAACACCAATTAGACATGATTTGATGAAAAACGTTTTTTACCAAAATATTTGACAATAAAAATAAACTTTTGCTAAGTACGAAAGAAGATTAAATTGTATTTAAGTTTTGAGGAAATCGTCCAGCGAAAGGTACAGTGCAATCACTGCACACACACAACACACAAGATGGTAATGCAAATGCTGATAATATTGGATCTGATACAATTTTACATATAAGATTTAAAGCATACTATTTGTTTATCTATTACGGTAGTACATCCAGCACCATGCAAAAAAAATTGATGAATAATTGTTCTTTTGAAAACTTATAAAATTTTAATGATTGAAAACTGATTATACAATTTGCTAAGCACACGATGGACTCGTTGGCTGCAGCACTGCAGCTTACAGTACTAGTTTAGAGCAAGACGGGACTGGGGAAATGGACTCAGATCTTAATCATGAGAATTCCTGTGCCCCTTTATAATTGTCACCTCGTCTCTATAGATGTTAGTAGTCAAATTGTATTCCGACGGTTGAAAAGTCGTCGCCAAAGTCACATAGTTGACAGTTGTAATTTTTATAGTTGGTGGAGTATATAATATATTTATTCTGGCGAAGAGTTATAAATAATAGAAATAGTAACGCCAGGCAATCTCCATTAAACGGAAGCGTGACCATGCTCCTGTATGCATACGAGTTCTAATGCAGAGGGAAATGGTCTTCTGAGAAAGAATTATCTCCTATGTGTGCGGTACCAATGTTGGAAGAGGAATTGAAGATAGAGTAGGGAGGTTAGTAAGTGTGGACGTCCATCACGCAGAGAGCACAATAGAATCCCCAGGTCGGCAAGGAAAGAGTTGAGTACAACAGAGATATTTGGCTACGATCGAGCTTTTCGGGCTAGGCTTTGTTTATTTTCCTGTGTAGTATAAAGGACGGACTTCGCGCTATGACATGCGAAGTAAGTATGAGTCTCATCAGATTCCATACGCTACATTATATGGATTTAGCTTGGTCATTCAGAAGATGCACTCCCAGAGCATGCTAATATTTAGCAGAAAGAGCGATGTCGGTTATACATTCTATCAAGACACAGTAGGTTCAAGAAAATGGTTGAGGAATATGGGGCTAGTTCTATGGAGACTGCTGACAGAAAATCGCCACCGGAACAAGATAGTCCACTCCTTTCTAAGTGAACGCGTTGGATTCTGTGGATGTGACAGATCCAAATACTTATAGTGTTCCGTTCAAGTACAAGGGTAAAGACATCTTTGATGAGGAGGTTGACGGGACAGCTTCTCAGTTGACTTCTCAGCAGGCGTCATTAATTGAAGTAATGAAAATCTCACAACGTGACAAGAGGACTTTGTTGAATGCCATCAGCAGCGTGGTTAATTTTTGGAAGACTGGACAATTGAGTTAGGCATAAGGGACACCTTATGGAATCCCCGCATTCCCACTGATCCGCACAGCCAGCACGAATCGTTTGAAGCCCAGGTTTGCGTAGTTTTGAAGCGACTTCTCATAGACCTCTCTCAGAAGATCCAAAAGCATCTGGAAGGAAGTGAGATCGTGACATCCCAGCTCATTTGGGTAACCTGGAAATACATTTCTTCAGGTCCGGTACAGATCTTTATTGAATGCTGCTGATATGAAACTGGGAAAAAGACTGTGTTGCAGGATTCAAAGAGTGAATAATTCTAAGCTATCAAGAGAGCGTTGGTGATGTGGTAGTTCACGCAGCCGTAGGTTATGGGCACAATCTATTGATACATCCGTGACTCCTGGAACATCGAAATATTATACGCTAACTTCCCTCACATTTGGTGCTTAATCTTTTGTTTTCAGCTCACGGAACAACCGCTTCAGGCAGTAGGCCAGTGGTGTGAAGACTTATGTAGGAAAACTAGATGCACAGGGTATATTAAAGTGAGTGTTGCGTAAACTATCGGACGAGCGTAGCGGTGCAGAGTTTCTGAGGTAGAATGCTTTACAAAGTTTTTTTCCTGTGCTGCGGTGATTGTTCGGGTTGTGAAATATTTTGTTAGCTGAAACATCAAGTCCTCGCCGGGCTGCATAGGCGTTATGACGCATCTATGGGCCGGAGATTTGGCTGACTCTGAGAGCATTGCTTTGAGCGACTATTATGAATAGTCGTGGTATTAAGGTCAATGGCAGCGCCAGGAGTATCTGCAGACTGCATGAATCCCTAGACACCTTAAAGGGGCTGAGTTCTCCTAGAATGGACAGTTGTATCGGATGGGTTCGACACAACCAAGGCAGCGGCGGACGCAGGGACTCGCTGACTGCGCGTATCTGTAGTTATGTTAGCCATATGCCTACTGTCCTCAGCTGAGAGATATATTCTTGCACTTATGATAGCTGGTACATAGGCATACATCTCGCATGGCTCACAGACTTTCTGTATGGTCACACAAACTCCCAAAAACCTCTGATTCAAACATGCAAAGGTGCGGCATTTGTAGGGAAGCAAGCACCTGTGGCGTCACCCGAAAAAATTTTTGCAGTGGGTGTGTTTTCACAGGGAATGCGAATATTCCTCCATCAAACCACCGCATAATGCTCCAGGTGTCCTAACAACACGTATTTTCGGGGCAATGACCAAACCGGCTACGGGACTTTAAAGAACGTCTGAGTCGAATAACTACACCACGGCACGAACACTACTGTAACCTTGCAACAACCCTCTATTTTTACCTTTGTACTGGGAAAAGTCAGTGTTAAAGCGTAACAGCAGTAGTGAGAATTTGGCCATCAGCAGTGGCAGGCGAATCTGTCATACACTTTGTAGCAGGAATCTCTTCTGTTAGAACGATAGTTCCCTAGATGCACAGCAATGTCTCCATGATTTTCTGCATCGAAAGAATACAATAGTGAGCCATGGATGTTTCTTATTTCGGGCACGGTGGCGTGCCGGCAATACAGCTAGGATAATCTCACAAACGCCGAGACGTTTAAGATGACCAAGATGGAACATACCGATTTCCCGCAGTAGGTAGCTGAAGCCAACGTATGGGCGAATCCTGCTCTCTCATTAACACTTCGAGGGCGAGCATCTTCAAACGTCCTAAAGCTTTTGCCCAAAGTGCATCAGCTAGGAATGCATAGTATCCGTATGGTTCGGGTAAGATTGCTTGGACCGTGAGTGAGGATCGCAATAATTAATACCACGATCAGCTGAGAATGACTAGAAAGGAAGGCACCTTTTCGGGGTTGCCCCAACCGCATGGGCAACTGGGAAGTCGAGAGAGTGCTAGGCGAAGGATCGCTGGGAATAGGTAGAGGATTTCCAGGTGAAGTGGAGGGAATCATGGCGCTAATGTTCTTAATACAATCCAACAGAGTTTGTCCTTTGCAAATCAAATGCAGTAATCACATAACCGTACTGAGCGCTAACTGTTTCCTCGCGGCGACCTGTCTACTACATAGCAACTCTCCGATAGATATCTTTGACATTAATTATTCCCGTGCATGCGTGTCAAACCTTATCGACGAATGCGCGGGGGGCGGGGGGTTGGTTTAGTGTAGCCAGAAGACAGCTCTAAGCGGTGGGAGGGCTATCTCATTATAGGGTTCCAGAGCGGGTCGGGCGAAAAAGACACAAACCTCGGGGCCTAGCCCGTGTGAGACCGATAACAGTACGAGCAAGCGATGCAACATCGCACTCCCTGTGCCATGCACAATCATAACGCCGAGTGCCCCTCCACCTCATAAGGAGCAGACCAACAGCGATCATCAACCTTTCTCTTGCTTGAAAAAAAAATTTGTGACTTATAGAAAGAGGATGCAAAGACTCTTACAATAATTAATCTATTCAATAGTTTTAATAATGGTGAGGGGGACAGGAAAGGAAGAGGAAGGCAAGACTGAAAGCAATTCAACTATGTGACCAGGTAACATACCAGTGCTGGGACCGACGGGCTAGCTACACAGATATCCCTTTAATGTAACTGTCCGCAAGCTGCAACCCAGACCACTTATACAGTAGGTATACTATATACATATATATATATATATATATAATAATTATATACATATAAATATATATACTTACTTACTTATATATACTTAATATTTTATTATATATATAATACTATATATAATATATATATACGAGATTATATTCATATAATATACAATATAATATATACTATATATATATCCTGTGATTTGTATTTATCCACATATTATATACATATACTTATATATCCACATCATATTTATTATATAATAATATTACATATAATTATATAACTATAATATATACTATACATTATAATACAAATACTAAAGAAATATGTCTATAGATATACTATAATACTATATATTTATATATATATAAATATAACTATATATATTATATATATATATATATATATATATAATATATTATATATATATATATATATATATATATATATATATAGACTATATATATATATATATATATATAATAATATATATATGTAATTA
>JABUQX010120037.1:0-13152 GCA_015478945.1 Trachelipus rathkii | reverse complement strand
TAGCTTAGGCTCTATATTTACATAAGAATGTACTTGTAGGCTTTATTTGCATGTGTTTCTTTCTTTCTTTCATTATATATATACTATATATATTATATATATATTAATTATATATATATATATATATATATAATATATATATATATATATATATATATATATAATATATATATATATATAATATATATATATATATATATATATATATATTGTATATATAACACGAATCTCATTCTATAACTCATATTTAATAATTTGTGCCATAAAACAAAATGGGAAAGCATTATCGCGATAATTATCGCCATATAGTTATCGGTAGTTTGGGGAAAAAATTATCGCGATACCGATTATCGGTAAAAGATTTTATCGGATAACAGATACCCCGAAACCGTTATCGCGATAAATTATCGCGATAATTTATCACGATAACGCCCACCTATGTTGTTTTCTACCATATACATATGAAAATATACATTTAATATCACAAATATATATAAATGTATAAAAATAGATTTTCTAATGTGTTTTCTACAATGAAATATGAACATAACCATATGTATATTATTTATATTTTCCGATAAATAACATATAGGTTTTAATGTGTTTTCTGTAATGTTTTCTGTAATATGGAAGTTCTATCTCTTTTCTTGGTCTATTAACGGTTCTTTTGAGACCAGTTTTCATTATTTGTTTTTTAATTGTCCTAAATGTCTGGATGAAGAAGGCATTCCACGGCAAATTCTAAAAACTTTAAAGTTATAATTTTATTTTCTGTTTTCCAACTAAGTTATTAAAGGTTTGAAGGTTTCTATTATAATCTTTTGTTCAATTAAATAAACTTTTACTATTATCCTTATCAGGAAAGATTCCTGCCAGGATTAATGTTTCTAAGTAGGCTATTTTTCATTTTTGGGTTAACTTAACCCTTTACCATATTTTTCCTCTTCATTTATGGCATTCATTATTCATTGTGGAGAATAGAAACATAAGGTGGTTTTAAAACACATTCTCTGCCTTTTGACTTTATTTTTGCATTAGGTTTGTGAAAAACCACATAAGATTGGGCTAAATCAAAGTTCCTAATCTCCTTATTAAGTGAAATTATTTTCCAATGTTAATTTCATTAATTAAATTTTCAACTTAAATTTTATCTGAAATTTTCTTTTCACTGAAAATATGACTTAACTAAATGTTATAATTTATATACCTAAATAGGCTTTGTCTAAACCTAAATGAAAGTTTTCATTACTTTCCTAATTTATTGTCGAGTTTCTCAAAGGTAGTAACTAACAAGATCTTTAAAGAATCTTTACTGTAGAGTTCAAACTCGCGCGTAGTTTCTAGAATTCTTTGGTAAATAATCGGCTTATCCTTTCATCCTATGGAATTCCTGATTATTTCCGAATTCCTGAATAGTAAAAGGATTTCTATCGCTTTTTTTAACAAATGAGACCGAATGATTCTGTAGGTGTTTCTAACAGAAATATTAAAGTTTCGTCTTCCATTTGTTGTCCATTATCACAACTTTTGACCTTTACTAAACTTTTCCTTGTGCTAGTATCTTAAAAGAATGAAACCTTTTTTCTGTCCTTCTATATCTACCGCTTATTCATAGGCCTGATTTGTGATTTCCTTTTACTTTAAAAGTTTGGTCTGAATTTTCACGATATAGATTCTTGTTCCTTATCTAGGGTCAAATGTTGTTCAAACTGATGCAACTGGAAGACTCACTTTGAATGTTTTTCCAAGTATTAACAAAAATGTAATTAATTAAACTTCTTGAAAGCTGTATCAATAAAAGATTTCTCGATCTTTTCTTGAATATCGCTCCAAAATGTTCTTTTTAATTCATCTTGTAATGTTAAACAAAAATGTAAATTTATCAGAGTTCTTGAAAGCTGTTTCAATGAAGAGGTTTCCATCCGAAAGGAGTCCAAGCTTTCTTATGATGTAGGTTGTCTTCTTTGAGTCGCAATCCAAGATGTTCTTGTTATTTCCATTTTGTTAACTTTTGATGTTATTTTTCCTTATCAGATTTCTTTTCTGATAGTATGATATCTTGAAAATTAAAATTACCAAATAAGCTTAGCTCGTCATTTTATTTGGGGAACCTTCTGTTTTTGAAATATTTGTCGAACATGAACAAATTTCTAAGTTTCATATTCCTGATGCAAAGTCACTTATTTGTCTATTTTTTAAATTTATTCTATAAACGGAATGTTAAATAGGAATGAGAAAAATAAACTCAATTAATGTTTAAAATAATCAATAAATAAACACTTTTATTGTTTCATGTAAGTACCTGTTTGACTTATCATGCTTCCCAAAATTTTATGTAAACTTTTCTGTTCCAAAGATTAGTTTTCATTTTCTGAATATGGTTCGAAATGAATTCTGCCATTTCGATTCATTCTAAACATTTGCCCCTTTAAATCGATAATGAACGGAAACGAATATACAAACTCACCTTTTCCAGAACGCAAGGAAAGAAAGAGAAAATCGTTTACGCCGTTTTTTTTCTTCTTCTTTTTAAACATGGACAGATTGTGCAACTCTCTAAACAATTTGTTAACTAACTTTCAACATGAAAGGTTGCCTGTAAAGATCTACGCGCACATACACACAAACACACACACACACACACACATATATATATATATATATATATATATATATATATATATATATATTATATATATATATATTATGTATGTATGTATATAATAATATATATATATATATATAACATATATATATATATAATATATATATATATATATATAAATATATATAGTATATTATATATAGATATATATATGATATATATATATATATATATATATATATATATATATATATATATATATATATATATAGAAAAGGAAGACGAAACACCACGACAATGTCATTGTTTTTATTTGAACGTTTCGTGCTCTTCTGGGCACATCATCAGCACTATCAAAAATTACAATAAAAATAAAAATAAAAAACCAAAAATTAAAAATTAAATTAAAAAATTAAAAAAATTAAAAAAGAATTAAAAATTACAAATTATAACCTAGTTTTACTAACCTTTGAAGTCAGAAGCCAAAGACAAAGTGAAAAATATATTATCTATGATCTCTATTTATACTAAATTTATCAAGAATTAGTTGGTTGAAAAGAAGAAAAATAAAAATAAAAAAATACATAAAAATTACAATTTGTAACAGTATTGTACTGTTTAAGGAATATTTATTAACAAAATTAAAATAAAATTAAAATAAAATTAAAATAAATGAAGTTTAACTGAGGATTGGTCGAGTTAAGCTCGCTTTTAAGCCACGGATATAAAAGACTTTTTCCATGATTTTTCTATCATTCACATCAGAGACCGAGGCGAGAACCGAAAAGCTGGTAGAGGCGATACGATGGTCCCTTTCATGAGCATGTCCACGAATTGATGAGAAAGCTCAGGTGTGAGAGCGGCAACTTACAGTTACGAAAGCAGACCCCCTGTGTTTTGACAATTACTGGATCTGAAGTCGCAGGCCAGTTTGGCTACATAGCAAGCATACAGCATGGCACACTTGTTACAATATACCACAGAAGAGCGACAAGGAGGAATCCGGTCCTCATCTAAAAAAGTTACCCAGTTTTAAAATTATTAGTTGGAACAAAAATAAATGAGGCAAATGGAAAGTGTTTCATTAAAACCGAATTGAGAGACTTTATCAGGGAATCTGCATACCGTCCAGTATATGGAATTTTTAAATAGATTTTCTGTTTAGGAACGTCAGAGACAGGGATGCTAGGTCTAAAGTGATTTTCTAAAAAATTAAAAAGAATCTTATCAAATAAATCCATTGGAAAACAATTGAAATTAACTAACTTACGTAAGTATTGTATCTCATCGTGAAAGGATACCCAAGATGAGCAAATTCTAAATGCTCGATAAATTCTGCTTGAGAGACCTGATAGCTTAAACTTATTCGGCATAAAACCAAAAAAATGAGTGCTCATTAAGGTTGAGGTAGGCTTACGATAAATATTGGTAAAAAAGGATCCATTCCGTCTAGTAACACCCACATCCAAAAAAGGCAAGAAGTCATCATGCTCACCCTCCATGGTAAATTTTATACACCTATGTTGTTCATTAAGAAAACTCAAAAATAATGCGGCCTGTTCTCTAGTATTGAAAATCAAGAAGCAGTCATCAACATATCGTCTGTATATTAGTGGTTTGAAGTCCAAAGGACAGGTATCAAGCCATGTTCTTTCGAGTAAACTCAAAAAAGAGTTAGCAAGGGAGGGGCCCAGAGGGGAGCCCATTGCGACACCATCAATCTGTTGGTAGAGAACATCATTAAATAAGAATATGGTATCTGAGGTAGCAATATCAATTAATCTAGTAAACTGTCTCTTCGTAAGGCCCTTTATCCTCTCACAACTTTGAAAAAGAGAATCTATTATCATGTTACATGTTTCTTTTAATGGGACATTTGTAAAGAGGGACTGAATGTCAAAACTAACCATATAGGACTGCGTGAAAGTAAGGGAAGAAATGAAATCTACAAATTCAAAAGAATCTTTCAGAGTATATTGATTTCGAGTGATAGGTTCAATAATGGGTACCAAAAATTTTGAGAGATTGTAAGCTGGGGTATCTAAAGCAGAGAGGATAGGACGTAAGGGAACATTAGTTTTATGGGTTTTAGGTAACCCATAAAGTAGTCCGGGTTGGCTTCCTGAAACATATAGTTTATTAAGGTCTAAATTAGTATTCCCAAGTGATCTAATAAAGTTATTAATTTTGTCTTCTATTCTTAGTAGATGTTTAAAGGTGTTACCTGTTAAGCGCTTAAATTTTGTACCGTCAGTTAGGATTTCGTTCATTTTAGAGATATAGTCTTCTTTATCCAGCATACTGGACGGTATGCGGATTCCTTGATAAAGTCTCTAAAAACAATCGATGTATCCTTCTTTAGGTCCTTTAGTATCTTAAGGTCATTGTAATTAAAAACAGGGGAAAAAATCTTTTTAGGGTTAAAAGAATAATAAAATCTCTTAATCAGATGACAAACATCACCTCTCCAGTCATCACCGTGAACACCCTGAAGCTTTCTAAGTTGGCCAATAAGTTTTTCAAATTTTAAAAAACACTGGTAAAAATCAAGTTTAAAAAGAGGTAAATTAAAGTCAAGACCAAGTGACAAAATCCTAGTCTCAGCAATGGTAAGAACTTTAGAACTATAGTTAAATATTACAAAACTTCGATCAATATTCAAATTACTTGTAAAACCTAATTTCTCCAGTTTAGAATTCTGTCTATAAAGGGTAGTGGTCTTAAAAATACTCACACGTTTAGTGATCAAACCAAGGAGATACTTATAATCAAGAAACGACACTCCTGACTTCAAGTTCACACGACAAGCATCCAGTTGTACTTCAAGATCTCGACCCAGCCTCTGCTTGTATTGAATTTCAGTGATAAGCAATTTAGACATCCATTTTCGATAAAGTGAAGAATTCTGTAAGTCAGATCTAAACAACTTGAAGCGCATAAACTTAGGAATATAATTATAAGACTTACAGACCAACAAAAACGAAAGATCCGCCTTGGCTTTAGCATCCTTCTTAGAGATAGTTTCTAATTTCCTATAGTGGTGAAGTACGTCTTCGCCATATCTTGATCTTAATATTTCAGCAATTGACTTGTTCTTAGGGAACCTCAACTTAATATAGAAAAGGAAGACGAAACACCACGACAATGTCATTGTTTATTTGAACGTTTCGTGCTCTTCTGGGCACATCATCAGCACTATCAAAAATTACAATAAAAATAAAAATAAAAAACCAAAAATTAAAAATTAAATTAAAAAATTAAAAAAATTAAAAAAGAATTAAAAATTACAAATTATAACCTAGTTTTACTAACCTTTGAAGTCAGAAGCCAAAGACAAAGTGAAAAATATATTATCTATGATCTCTATTTATACTAAATTTATCAAGAATTAGTTGGTTGAAAAGAAGAAAAATAAAAATAAAAAAATACATAAAAATTACAATTTGTAACAGAATTAAAAAAGGAATAAAAATTACAAATTATAACCTTGAAATTGCTGAAATATTAAGATCAAGATATGGCGAAGACGTACTTCACCACTATAGGAAATTAGAAACTATCTCTAAGAAGGATGCTAAAGCCAAGGCGGATCTTTCGTTTTTGTTGGTCTGTAAGTCTTATAATTATATTCCTAAGTTTATGCGCTTCAAGTTGTTTAGATCTGACTTACAGAATTCTTCACTTTATCGAAAATGGATGTCTAAATTGCTTATCACTGAAATTCAATACAAGCAGAGGCTGGGTCGAGATCTTGAAGTACAACTGGATGCTTGTCGTGTGAACTTGAAGTCAGGAGTGTCGTTTCTTGATTATAAGTATCTCCTTGGTTTGATCACTAAACGTGTGAGTATTTTTAAGACCACTACCCTTTATAGACAGAATTCTAAACTGGAGAAATTAGGTTTTACTAGTAATTTGAATATTGATCGAAGTTCTGTAATATTTAACTATAGTTCTAAAGTTCTTACCATTGCTGAGACTAGGATTTTGTCACTTGGTCTTGACTTTAATTTACCTCTTTTTAAACTTGATTTTTACCAGTGTTTTTTAAAATTTGAAAAACTTATTGGCCAACTTAGAAAGCTTCAGGGTGTTCACGGTGATGACTGGAGAGGTGATGTTTGTCATCTGATTAAGAGATTTTATTATTCTTTTAACCCTAAAAAGATTTTTTCCCCTGTTTTTAATTACAATGACCTTAAGATACTAAAGGACCTAAAGAAGGATACATCGATTGTTGTAAGTCGCCCAGATAAGGGAAGAGGGGTGGTGTTGCTGGATAAAGAAGACTATATCTCTAAAATGAACGAAATCCTAACTGACGGTACAAAATTTAAGCGCTTAACAGGTAACACCTTTAAACATCTACTAAGAATAGAAGACAAAATTAATAACTTTATTAGATCACTTGGGAATACTAATTTAGACCTTAATAAACTATATGTTTCAGGAAGCCAACCCGGACTACTTTATGGGTTACCTAAAACCCATAAAACTAATGTTCCCTTACGTCCTATCCTCTCTGCTTTAGATACCCCAGCTTACAATCTCTCAAAATTTTTGGTACCCATTATTGAACCTATCACTCGAAATCAATATACTCTGAAGGATTCTTTTGAATTTGTAGATTTCATTTCTTCCCTTACTTTCACGCAGTCCTATATGGTTAGTTTTGACATTCAGTCCCTCTTTACAAATGTCCCATTAAAAGAAACATGTAACATGATAATAGATTCTCTTTTTCAAAGTTGTGAGAGGATAAAGGGCCTTACGAAGAGACAGTTTACTAGATTAATTGATATTGCTACCTCAGATACCATATTCTTATTTAATGATGTTCTCTACCAACAGATTGATGGTGTCGCAATGGGCTCCCCTCTGGGCCCCTCCCTTGCTAACTCTTTTTTGAGTTTACTCGAAAGAACATGGCTTGATACCTGTCCTTTGGACTTCAAACCACTAATATACAGACGATATGTTGATGACTGCTTCTTGATTTTCAATACTAGAGAACAGGCCGCATTATTTTTTGAGTTTTCTTAATGAACAACATAGGTGTATAAAATTTACCATGGAGGGTGAGCATGATGACTTCTTGCCTTTTTTGGATGTGGGTGTTACTAGACGGAATGGATCCTTTTTTACCAATATTTATCGTAAGCCTACCTCAACCTTAATGAGCACTCATTTTTTTGGTTTTATGCCGAATAAGTTTAAGCTATCAGGTCTCTCAAGCAGAATTTATCGAGCATTTAGAATTTGCTCATCTTGGGTATCCTTTCACGATGAGATACAATACTTACGTAAGTTAGTTAATTTCAATTGTTTTCCAATGGATTTATTTGATAAGATTCTTTTTAATTTTTTAGAAAATCACTTTAGACCTAGCATCCCTGTCTCTGACGTTCCTAAACAGAAAATCTATTTAAAAATTCCATATACTGGACGGTATGCAGATTCCCTGATAAAGTCTCTCAATTCGGTTTTAATGAAACACTTTCCATTTGCCTCATTTATTTTTGTTCCAACTAATAATTTTAAACTGGGTAACTTTTTTAGATGCAAGGACCGGATTCCTCTTGGTTTACGCTCTTCTGTGGTATATTTGTACAAGTGTGCATGCTGTAATGCTTGCTATGTAGGCCAAACTGGCCTGCAACTTCAGATCAGAATTGCAAAACACAGGGGAGTCTCTTATCGTACTGAGTTGCCGCTCTCAACACCTGAGTTCTCATCAATTCGTGGACATGCTCATGAAAAGGACCATCGTATCGCCTCTACCAGCTTTTCGATTCTCGCCTCGGTCTCTGATGTGAATGATAGAAAAATCATGGAAAGTCTTTATATCAGTAGCTTAAAGCCGGAGCTTAACTCCGACCAATCCTCAGTTAAACTTCATTTATTTTAATTTTATTTTAATTTTATTTTAATTTTGTTAATAAATATTCCTTAAACAGTACAATACTGTTACAAATTGTAATTTTTATGTATATTTTTTATTTTATTTTTCTTTTTTTTAACCAACTAATTCTTGATAAATTTAGTATAAATAGAGATCATAGATAATATATTTTTCACTTTGTCTTTGGCTTCTGACTTCAAAGGTTAGTAAAACTAGGTTATAATTTGTAATTTTTAATTCTTTTTTAATTTTTTTAATTTTTTAATTTAATTTTTAATTTTTGGTTTTTTATTTTTATTTTTATTGTAATTTTTGATAGTGCTGATGATGTGCCCAGAAGAGCACGAAACGTTCAAATAAAACAATGACATTGTCGTGGTGTTTCGTCTTCCTTTTCTATATTAAGTTGAGGTTCCCTAAGAACAAGTCAATTGCTGAAATATTAAGATCAAGATATGGCGAAGACGTACTTCACCACTATAGGAAATTAGAAACTATCTCTAAGAAGGATGCTAAAGCCAAGGCGGATCTTTCGTTTTTGTTGGTCTGTAAGTCTTATAATTATATTCCTAAGTTTATGCGCTTCAAGTTGTTTAGATCTGACTTACAGAATTCTTCACTTTATCGAAAATGGATGTCTAAATTGCTTATCACTGAAATTCAATACAAGCAGAGGCTGGGTCGAGATCTTGAAGTACAACTGGATGCTTGTCGTGTGAACTTGAAGTCAGGAGTGTCGTTTCTTGATTATAAGTATCTCCTTGGTTTGATCACTAAACGTGTGAGTATTTTTAAGACCACTACCCTTTATAGACAGAATTCTAAACTGGAGAAATTAGGTTTTACTAGTAATTTGAATATTGATCGAAGTTCTGTAATATTTAACTATAGTTCTAAAGTTCTTACCATTGCTGAGACTAGGATTTTGTCACTTGGTCTTGACTTTAATTTACCTCTTTTTAAACTTGATTTTTACCAGTGTTTTTTAAAATTTGAAAAACTTATTGGCCAACTTAGAAAGCTTCAGGGTGTTCACGGTGATGACTGGAGAGGTGATGTTTGTCATCTGATTAAGAGATTTTATTATTCTTTTAACCCTAAAAAGATTTTTTCCCCTGTTTTTAATTACAATGACCTTAAGATACTAAAGGACCTAAAGAAGGATACATCGATTGTTGTAAGTCGCCCAGATAAGGGAAGAGGGGTGGTGTTGCTGGATAAAGAAGACTATATCTCTAAAATGAACGAAATCCTAACTGACGGTACAAAATTTAAGCGCCTAACAGGTAACACCTTTAAACATCTACTAAGAATAGAAGACAAAATTAATAACTTTATTAGATCACTTGGGAATACTAATTTAGACCTTAATAAACTATATGTTTCAGGAAGCCAACCCGGACTACTTTATGGGTTACCTAAAACCCATAAAACTAATGTTCCCTTACGTCCTATCCTCTCTGCTTTAGATACCCCAGCTTACAATCTCTCAAAATTTTTGGTACCCATTATTGAACCTATCACTCGAAATCAATATACTCTGAAGGATTCTTTTGAATTTGTAGATTTCATTTCTTCCCTTACTTTCACGCAGTCCTATATGGTTAGTTTTGACATTCAGTCCCTCTTTACAAATGTCCCATTAAAAGAAACATGTAACATGATAATAGATTCTCTTTTTCAAAGTTGTGAGAGGATAAAGGGCCATGGAGGGGAGCATGATGACTTCGATTGCCTATTGATTATGTGCTACTCCTCAGGATACACACATAGTTCCTATATTGTTAAATTTGGATCTTCCTCTACCAACAGAATTGATGCGCCCTGAAATTTGCGTGGTGGTCGCAATGGACTTCCCTCTGTGCCCCTCTCTTGCTAACTCTTTTTTGAGTTTACTCGAAAGAACATGGCTTGATACCTTGATCTTTGGCACGTTCAAACCACTAATATAACAGGGAACGAGTATGGATGAAATGACTGACATATACATGCATTTTCAACACTCGCGAGAACAGGGCCGCCATTATTGTTGAGTTTTCTTAATGGAACAACATGGTGTTATAAAAATTTTATGGAGGAGTGAGCATGATGAACTTCGTGTGCCTTCTTTGGATGTTTGAGGTGTGTACTAGACGGAATGGATCCTTTTTTACCGAATATTTATCGTAAGCTACGCCTTTCAAACATTAATGAGCACTGCATTTTTTTGGTTTTATGAAACCCGAATAAGTTTAAAGCGTATCAGGTCTCTCACAAGCAGAATTTTTATCGTAGCATTAGAAATTTGCTCATTCTTGGGTATCCTTTCACGGATGAGAACAATACTTACGTAAGTTAGTTAATTTCAATTGTTTTCAAATGGATTTGTTTGTGAATAAGATTCTTTTAATTTTTTAGAAAATCAGCTTATATGACCTTAGCATCCCTGGTCGTTCTGACTCACATGAACCAGAAATCTATTTTTAAAAAATTCGCATATGACTGGACGGTATGCAGATTCCTTGATAAAGTCTCTCAATTCGGTTTTAATGAAACACTTTCCATTTGCCTCCTTCATTTATTTTTGTTCCAACTAATAATTTTAAACTGGGTAACTTTTTTAGATATGCAAGGACCGGATTCCTCTTGGTTTACGCTCTTCTGTGGTATATATTTGTAACACAAGTGGAATGTCGTGAGAGAGTGCGTGTGCGTAATGTAGCGCAAACTGGACTCTGCAAACTTACAGATTCAGAATTGCAAAAACACCAAGGGGAGTCTCTTAGCGTACTGGAGTTGCCGCTGCTCGAACACGCTTGAGTTCTCATCAATCGGATAGACTGAGCTCATTGAAAAAGGGACCTTCGTATCGCTCTACCAGCTTTTCGCGTTCTTCGCCTACGGTCTCTGATGTGAATGATAGAAAAATCATGGAAAAGAACGATCATTTGATGATCAGTACACTTAAAAGCCGCGAGCTTAACTGTCCGGGCACCTAATCTCACGTTAACTCTGCATTCTATTTTTAATTTATATTTCTAGCTTAATCTATCTAGTTTTAATGTTGTTAATAAATATGGCCTTAATGACAAGAGATAACCAATACTGTTACAAATTGTATTATTTATTATATTTTTTTACTATATTTTTTTTCATTATTTCAACCAATAAATTTATTGAGTAGAAAGAATTATTATGTATATATAAAAATAAAGAGTGATTCATGATAGTAAATAATTATAATTTGTTCATTCATTCTTTTGGTTCATCCAGTATGTAAGGTTAGTAAAACTAGGTTATAATTTGTAATTTTGAATTCTTTTTTAATTTTTTTCTCACACTCCTCACTCTTTTTTAATATTTTAATATTTTGAGTTTTTATGTGTGATTTATAGTTTTATTGTAATTTCGTCTGTGAGAGTTAAGTGCTGATGAATGATGACAGAACGAAGCTACGATAAACGTATTACAAGATAACAAACAAATGACATAATGTACGTTAGGTGTTCGTCTTCCTGTTCGTTATATTATGATTGAGGTTCTCTTCCTAAGTACAAGTCAATTGCTAGAAATTATATTATATATATATAGATTAGAATAATATATAATACCTTAATATATATATATAATAATAATATATATCTATATATATATATATAATAATCGATATAAGATTATAATAAACTTGATACTTTATATGTTATATAGATAATAAGTAATATAATATTATAAATATAGTATGAGTGAAAATAATACAGTATATATGATGTATAATTACAATATATATAAAATAATATTGCTCTATAATATATAAAAATGAATTAATAGAGTATATTAATATATATAGTGATATTATATAAGTAGGTAGGTTATATAAATATATTAAACATAATATATAATATATATATGTATAGTTATATATAATATAAAATAATATAGTATATATATGTATAATATATTATATATATAATAATAACAATATATAATATATATATTAATTATATAATAATATATAGTATATATTATAATAAAATATATAATATTATATATATACTATATATATAAATTAATATTAATATAATATAATTAATTATATATATATAATATTAAAATATATATTAATATATTATATATAATATATGTAGTATATAATTATATATATAATATTATATATATAAAATAATAATTTAATAATATGTATAATATATATATTTATATATAAGATATAATATTTATTACTATATATTAATATCAGTAAATATATAAATATATAATAATATATTATATATTAATAAATCATATATATATACATAATATATTATAATATGAATATACGTATATATATATATATTAAGTATATATATATATATATGTGGGGTAATAATATTCTATATATATATATATATATTCTATATATTTATTAAATCTTATATAATATAATATATATAATATTATATTTATTATATTAATAATATATTATAATATATAATTAATAATATAAATATATCATATATATATATATAATATATATATATTATATATATATTTAAATAATATATATATTAATGTACTATATAAAGATTATTACTATATAATATATATTATACTATAATATATAATAGTATATAATATAAAATATTAATTATAATAATTATATATATATATA